>CM044117.1:458336-553454 GCA_024174645.1 Lemna minuta
GCTACATCAGCTATCATGGAAAATTTGCATCATCAGTTATCATGTGAATTGGATCATATTGTTTTTCAATTATCTACTTTTGTCAAGTGTGTTATACTAGACGTGTACAATGGCGACATCCTAATCATCAAGAATGATGTCGTCAGTATTACTTGTGCGAAGGCTTATTTGTATCGAGACCTTTCTTCGGGTTATGGGCACTTTGAAGTAATTTTCGGGCATCAAGTTTGCCTTCCGATTGAACAAGTTGGTTCTTAAACAATGAAACCATATCTTGGATATACTTATAGAGATTGAACTTCTTAGGTGCAAACCCCAATCATCTTCCTGTGATAGTAAGCCTAATTTGTGGGACATTACTTCTCCGATACTTGTAGATGTCCATTCATTTGACTGTTGGCTTGTTGGGGAGCTCATTTATTTTACCCTTACATGTTCAGCTATCACTTATATGGTGGGTCTTTTCAGCCAATTTATGCATATGCCGTAGAAGATCTACTATGATGTTGTTCTTCTTGTATTTGCATATCTCAAGCATTCTCCTAGACATGGTCTACTTTATCAATGACATAATAATCTTTGAGTTGAGGCCTACTTTGAGTCCAAATATGCATGTGATCAAGGTGACCAGACATCCACTTCTAGTTATTACACTTTTATTAGTGGGAGTCTTGCAACATGGTGGAGTTAGAAGCAGTACAATATTTTCTCTCCAAGATCAAATCCAAATACCACGCCATGATGCGTACATCCTTCAAGATGCTTTAGGCACATATAGTACTTGAGGAGCTTGGTTTTTTGATACACCATGCCATGCCGATGCATTGTGACAAAAAAATTGCCATTTTCCTTGGAAACAACTGGACCTCCCATGAGTACACCAAGCATATTGAGAACTAGTGCCACACCATTCATTTGCGTCTTCATTACTACTCTGCATGTTGACTCATCCCTCCAGCTTGCCGACATTCTTACCAAAGGGTTGAGAAACGACTTTGGAAGACTTTGTTTCTCTCAAGTTGGGTTTGTTTGATCTCTATGCTCCAGCTTGAGGGGGAGTGTAAGTGAATCTGAGCCCTAATGGGCCATATTTGCATTCTCTCTCTCTCTCTCTCTCTCTCTCTCTCTCTCTCTCTCTCTCTCTCTTAAGCTCTCGCTTTTACTATCTCTTTGACTCTCTCTCTCCCCCCTTGATAGGATTCAGCGGCTCCCTACCCCTTTCCTTTCTCTCTTTTTCTTCTTCTTCTCCTCACTATGATGCCATATTTCCACAAAACGAACTTTAAACATAGTCCATAAAGTCTTAATCCAAGCCAATAATGCCCAACTTTGAAAATGGCTCATTGATTTTACATTAGATGCACAACTTGAAAAAAAAGTATAAGGGATATCATAGTTTGCTTCCAATTTGAATGACATATTTCACTTTATATGATTATTAGTAGTAAAATGGGTTAGAGGTCTGGCAACAATATGTTATGAAAATATCAAATTTCAATAGTTTTGTTCAGTGGAACTTGATAACGTACTAAATTTCTCCAACTTTTAATGGTTTTGAGCCCCGTCTAATCTACCTTTTAGCATCTTAATCTTATGTTGTGGTTCCTCTAACTTCAAGCATTAGAAAAATTAGCTTTGTAAATCAGGTAACTATTAAAAAAATTATGGACAAACTGATAACAGGAGGAAATTTGATAGAGACAATGATGAATGCAATTAAGTTTCTTGAAGAATTCAGTTGGAAAACTTTCCAAAAGAAATGGAGAACTAGGAAGGTTTCTTCTTCATGTACTTGAAGTTCAACACATAATGAGTATACACAGAGAATGTTTCTTGTTGGAGCATAATTCGAATGGTCTGTCGTCCATGAGATCGAGATGGCTTTTAACTTAAATTTTTTATAGCGTTTGGCTAGGAATGGTGGTCTACGGCAAGACTGTCGCTTGTTGGATCATAATTTCCTTTGCAAGAGAGGAATTGTAAATCTTTTCGTTTGTAAGAGCGGAAGTTTTTGAGAATTTGTATAGTTTTTGAGTTCAAATACCCGCATGTTTTATTTTCTTCCCCTTATTTTGTCACTCCACATGTGATGAAGAACATGAGGAGAAGGCCACACAAGCACAGGCTGAGGAATCAGAACAGCACGTTTAGAATGATGTTGCCTGCGAATCGTGCACTATGAAGTGAAAATCATCCCCTTCAAAAGGACACCACCGCAGCAGAACGCAGGACGACGCCGCCGCAAGACCAACCCAGGACCCCAAAGAGGGTGGAGCCCGTCCCCGAGCCGCTACTGGAGAATGTCGCGGTGTACTGCTTCTTCTCTCCGGCGGAGAAAGTCAGCGTAGTCGGCTGGACGGCGGCAGACACCCCGGAAAGTCCTTTCGGGGCGAGCCAAGTACAGGTCGTCGCTGAGGGCCCGAGATTTGTCAGCGTCCGGGTCACTCGGCGGGTGAAGTTCCCGGCGGAGTTGAGGGATATGCTGAATGAGGGGTAGTTCAGCTCGTCCGCCCTTATCGAACCCGCCGTCAAGCAGTTCACCGCGCGGCCGACGACGTTTCTGACCTGCCAATCCGCATACCCCAACCCGCACAGATACGCGATGTACTGGTCCGTGCCGACCTCGTAGACCACGCGGGTGTCCATGGCCCCTCGGACGTCGATCTGGCCAGCGCCCATGTCGAAGGGGGTCGCCGGGTTGCCCAGATGGTCCTCGATCGCCTTCCCGGAGCTGCCCGTTAGTGTCGCCGACGTCATGATCGCCGACCTGATCGCCGACGGCGACCAGGCGGGGTTGGCGGCCTTGACCAGCGCCGCGGCGCCGCTCAAATGCGGCGTGGCCATGGAGGTGCCGGAGATGATGTAGAAGACAGAAGTGGCGCCGGGGTTTCCTACTTGAAAGGGCCACGCCGCGAGCACGTTGAGGCCAGGACCGGCGATGTCGGGCTTCAGGATCCCCGGAGTAGTAAAGCTGGGACCCCTCGAAGAGAAATACGCAATCGCCGGGGTGAATGGCCCGCCGATGACGGTGTCCTTGAAGACGATCGCAGCCGTCGGACTGGATGCGGAGGTGATGTATTTCTTGATCACTTCTCCGGCAGAAAAGCTCACTTGAGACGTCGGAAGGACGTCGGGTTCGTTCATGATGGTGTTCCCCTCTTGGGCAGAGTTTGCCAGAATCACGGCGACGCCGCCGGCGTTCAGAACGTTCTGAACTTGCTGCCACCTGTAAACGAGCGGGGAGATATCGCAGAGGACGACCTTGCCCTGGACGGAAGTTGCGAAACTCTTGCACGATCCTCCGGAGACGAGAGAGAACTGAGTCGCGGGGAAGGACTGGCGCTGGACCAGGGCCTCGCCGTCGAACTCAAGCCCGTTTCCTAGCCTCACGGTGGCGCGGAGGCTTCTGTCCTGGGTGCTGGCGGCGACCGTCAGCATCCAGGGCGCCTCGTTGGAGACGGTGCTCGACCCGGGGCCGCTGTTCCCGGCCGCTATGCTGACCAAAATGCCCTTATCCACCGCGCTGAAAGTTCCCGAGGCGATGAGGTCAATGAAAAAGGGACGGGGCGGACCGCCGAGGGACAGAGAAGCTATGTCCACGCCGTCGGTGATGGAGGCGTCCAGACCGGCAAGTACATCGGTCCCCATGCAGCCGCGCAAGCCGCAGACCTTGTAGACGGAGACGTACGCCCTGGGAGCCACGCCGACCGCGGTGCCCTGAGCTTGCCCGTACGAGCTGGCGCCCTCGACGAAGCAGCCGGCGGCGGTGCTCGCCACGTGCGTGCCGTGTCCGTGATCGTCGAACGGCGCCACCCCCAGGGAATCTACTTCGTCGGGGACTTCTCCGGAGAGCATCATCGCCTTCAATCCGACGGCGAAACCCCTGGCACCGATGATCTTCTTGTTGCACACGCCGGGCTCGAACTCGCAGCTGCCTTTCCAGGAAGAGCGCGGAGGTGGGAGGTCGCAGGCAAAGGAAGGGTGGTCGGGCTCGATCCCGGTGTCCAGCACACCGATGATCACGCCCTCGCCGTAGTTGGACAGGTTCCACGCGCCCGAGCTCCTGAGACCCAGGAACTCCGACGAGCGAGTGGTCTGCAACGGGATGAGCTCGTCGGGGTAGGCGGCGAGGAATCCGTCCTTGATCTCCACTGCCGCCAAGTCCTGGCTGGTCAACCGAGCGGCGAAACCACTGATGACGTGCTCGTAGGAGTAGAGTAGCCGCTGCTCCCCGGAGTCAACGGGGTGGACCGGCAAGAACGACCTGTGATAAGCTTCCCTGCCCTCCGGATCCGCGCGAAGATGAAGCGGCGGCGGCTGAACGTGGACGATGTAAGTCCTCAGCCGGTTTTCCCCCCAAGTCCCCCCAGCCATCCAGACATCTTCCACGTCAGCGGCGGCGAGCAAGCCAGAAAAGAAGAAGAAGAAGAAGGATAAGACGAGGGGCGAGCGGACCATCACTGTGGAAGCCATTCCGGCCGGAAGTTGTGAAGGTCTGCTCTGGATTTTATCTGTTCACTGTGCCAGCTAGAAGTCGAAAAGGACAGCGCACGAGGCCGAGACTGCGTCGACGGAGACAAGCATGTTTCGGTAGAGCTTAGATCACTGTCCTCCAGCTTGATTCTGGGAATGCACTACAAAACAATCAGTTACTATCGTGAATAGGAAATTCGCTGCAGTCAGCGAGCTCGAGCCGTTGGCAATCATGCAACCAGTGTGTCGAGGTCCACTGTTCATGGTTAATTTCACATGCCATCGAAATCCTTGGCCAAAAATCTCCTTCAAGAGAGCCGACATTATTATCTTGTAATGTAGCTATCGTTGACATTTTCGAGTGAGGGAGTAAGCCAGCTACCGCCAGCTCCCGTCAAGCGTATTTTATTCCAGCTTGTCTCGTGAGAAAGAGACTTTGTTCCGATCCGCCGACGACCAAACGTGGTAGCGGGGTTTGTAGGATTTGAAGGATGAAACGAGCTCTCAAGATCTGCAAGAGATTACTTACGAGAAACTCCCTTCTGAATGGCTGATCGTCTTCTGAATGTTTTTTTTTTCTCTCTTTTTGAATGTAACGTTCTATCTCTTCTTTAATATGAGCCGCTCATCTAAGAGTTATGACGGCGCGATGCTGCCAATATGGCGATGTATCAGTAACAACCGCCTCAGGTCACAGAAGACAATGCTGCTTCAGTGACTGCCAATATTACAAGCTGCTCGACCTGTGCTTATTAGAGCGTTGGAGTTCCGACTCTCTTTTCATCTTTCAAGATCTGTTTTCGATGGGATGTGAAATTAACCATGAACAGTTTTCAAATAAATGGACATCTACAAGAATAGGAGAAGCAATGTCCCAGAAATTAGGCTTGCTATCAAAGGAAGATGATTGGGGTTTGCACCTAAGTAGTTCAATCTCTATAAGTATATCCAAGATATAGTTTCGTTGGTTAAGAACCGACTTGTTCAATCGAAAGGCAAACTTGATGCCCAAAAATTACTTCAGAGTGCCCATAACCCAAAGTAAGGTGTTGATACAAATAAGCCTTGGCACAAGTACCGACGACATCATTCTCGATGATTAGGATGTTGCCAATGTACACAGCTAGTATAACACATTTGACAGAAGTAGATAATTGAAAAATAATATGATCCACTTTACAAGGGTTTAACCTATGAGAGAGAATGAGTCAGTTGAACTTGCAAACCATGCAAAAAGGCTCTACTTAATATCACAAATAGTACAATGGAGGCGACATACTTGGGTAATTGCATATCGAAGCAGATCATCATACTGAAAGGCATTGGAGACATCATGTTGAATAAGAGACCATCCTTGATTGACATTTAAGGAGAGAAGAATATGCTTAGAATTGAGGTGAACCATGAGAGAGAATTTTTCTTTGTTTTTAGTCCCATTTTTTTTCAGGGAAAACATGAGCCACTAGTCTTGCTTTGTGACCGTTAATTGTCTCCTCGAGGTTGTATTTGAGATAAACATTGATGGATATTATGTGGCCTATGATCCAATCACACTTGTATGTTAGTTTAACCTAAGTTTGATAATTTACTTAGGTGTGCTTTCAATGTTTATGAAATATTATATTGAGTAGTGTTTAAATTTTGATTAGTAGCTGTTTGTCAAAATGATTTGAGAAGGGTATGTTTGTGTTAGTACATGTACTGATGGATTGATAGATTGACCCTCGTCGACTTCGGAACGCAGACATCGCTACGAATCAGAACTAGATTACCTATTCTATTATATGCTATTAAAACATTTAAATAAGAATTTTTGAAGATAGGATTCAAATCTTCGTAGAACCATGAATTATCCTTAGTGTTCCTATTAGCGTTAATTTCTATGTTTAATTTTAATTCACTGTCATCTTAGAACATCTATGTTAATAATTATTAGTAAACATGATATTGTTTTTATTTTATCAATGATATTTCTCCTTAGGTATTTTCATTTGCACTGTAGTCCTTTTTATATTAAATGTTATCTAAAAATTTTTTACTTCCTTTTCAGGTAATGTTAAGAATTGCAAATATGCCCAAAATCCTCGATAAAAAAAAGATAAAAGGGGAAACATGACTCAACGGCTCTCTCTTTGTCTCTATGGCGTGAAAAATATTCAAACCTAGGGTTCTTTGCTCCAAGGATTTTTTTCTCCAGCGACGAGAAAGAAGACGATTACAAAAGTGCGATCTTCAGCGAGTTCTAAAGGGAGGCAACGACATTTACATCGGAAGCTCTCCCTCTTCGTCGAGCTCTTTCTCCCTCTCTCTTTCTATGTTTGTGCGTTCTTGAGGAACGGGTTTTTGATTTCGTGTTTTTAAGTTTTTGGTGTTTCATTTTTGGTTTTTGATTTTTTTCGTGTTTGGATTAACTAATTTCTGATTTTTGTTTTCCGATTTTCAAATTCTGTCTTTGATTTTCAGATCTTTGTAATTGATTATTCAGTCTCTTAGTTTTTAATTTCAACGTTTCAATTTTCTAGATTTTGATTTCATTTTTCTGTTCACACAAATTTGGCATAATTGTTTCTAAATCTTTCTCTGTGATTTCGTGGAAGATCCGGTTTATAATCTCCTTTTTCTTCAGTTTTATAAATATCTTCTTTTTTGATATTTTATCTTTATATATTTCATTTTATTTCTTCTGTTTTCATCAAATTAGTTTTATCGACGTTTATTTCTATTGTTGATCAAATTTTCTATATTTGTTTTATCTGATTGATTATTAAATCTGTTCTAAGTGTAATCTGTTTTTATATCCATTTCTATCCATTTTAAAAATCCAACAAGTCATATATTTTTTATTGTCTGCATCGGTGCATTAGAAAGAAATCAGATAGAACTCTGTCGAATTTTAATGTGAATATATGCTTTAAAGTTCTTATTTTTGGCTAATCTAATTTGAGATTTAGTTTAACATTACCTATAGATATAAACAGTCATTAATATGTCGTCTGATCTGTTATTTAGATAATTTACAAACTTTCAGGTTTAGTGAAACTTCATCAAGGTGAGATTAAAGGTGATTTAGTTTCCAGTGATTTACTTATCAGTTATTAGTTAATTTATCACATATATGCATTCAATTCATAGCGAGGATATTTGGAGAATTACTCTAGGGGTTATTTGTGTTATTGTATTGTTACATCTGTTTCCTTATACCAAAAGGAGAAGACCACTGAAGTCAAAGTCAGAAGTCAAAAAGTCAAAGTTATCAATAGTAGTCAAAGTCGACAGCTTTAGTCACAATCAAAGCAAAAAGTCAAAGTCAGCAGAAAGTCAAAGTCAAAGCAGAAAGTCAAAGTCATCAAAAAGTCAAAGTCAAGCAGAAAGTCAAAGTCAAAGTCAAATCAATACATCAGGGGGTTATCTAAATCTGTCTTATTGTTAACAATTTTTTTAGAAAATCGGTCTACGTATATCATAGTTACATTATTTGCTATTGCTTATTTTGATTGAGTTATTTTGTTTTAGTGCCTTTTTTGATATAGCTTTATATTTTCAAAGTTTAATTAAAATACTTGGATAATCACACATACCCCTTTACATTTTACGTTGACTCTTGGTGAGCTGTATTTACTTGTGAGGGTAAGGGGGAGATTCCTTGGGAATCTTAGTGAGTCAAGACGACTTTAGGGAGTTGACTAGAAAGTCAACTCAAGGGATACGTGTTATTCACCTTGTAGGATCACTCGGACTTGGGGACAAGTGACTGACTTGTTGCGTGCGTGGATCGGTGTTGAGACTCGGTGAGTCCATAGGGGTAGGCCAACCCGAAAGAGAGTAGGGAGCAGCGCGCGGAGCTCTAGGAGTTGACCCGGGGGACGGGACGAGCGGAGGGGTACCAATGGATGGTGGCGAAGTAAGGTCACTAATCGAGAGCGTGAGGGAGTTAGATGGAAAGATCGTGTAGAACTTTTGATATGTTAATCCCGGCCAACTAGTAGTTACTAATAGGGGATTAAAAAAGGGTGAGGAGAGACTCTAGGGGGACTCTCCTCCTGGGACTAGTGCGGGGGTCTGCAACCCTGTGTAGTATAAAAAAATCTCGACTACGAGTGACGTGAGAAAGTTGAGAGATAATCAACGAATTGAAAAAGGAATTAGAATAACATAAAGATAAAAAAGAAACTAATTCACCACCCCTCTTAGTGATTTTAGCATCTCGTTAGGGAATTTCATTCTATGTATCTTGTTTATGTTCATTGAAATGAAACTTATTCATTGTTATTCCTGTGTGATGTTTGCAATGAAGTCCATAAGCATATACAATGACTAAATGAATTATGATGAGATCATAGTACAATGATCAGTAGTCTTTAAACATATGTTCTAAACATTCCTATACATGGGATATTCTAGAGGGAGATCAAATTATCCGAAAAGAATAGTACTATTTGATTTGACTCATATGATGAGTAAGGTTGATCTGTAGCCATTGGTGTAGAGACACTAAGGATAGATAATAGATGATCTTTGAGGAAAGAGTTCACTAAATTGATACATATGAATCCTTGAATATATTATACCTAACTATCAATCACTATCAATCAAGTTTATTCATGTCACAGTTTTGTATGTAGTCTTTTGACTTGACACACCAAAGACATCTTGTGGATGGATGACTGTGTCTTGATTATCACTTACAGATCCCTAGCCACGAGATCTCTAAAATGCCATATATTGGATATAACATGAAGTCCTCAAAGATGATTGTGTGGTCAAGATGAGATCATCTGCCCTTGGTATTTGAGGAGATTGACTCAAGGAATGATATGCGATAAAATCCTTGTCCAAGGGAGCAAAAATATTGAAGAAAGAGTTTGTGATGATTTCCTACACACATCAGTACTAACTCAAGTGAGCGATTAGGGTTTGATAGTTGACCACACCATAAGTCATTCATGAGTCTCTTGCAGATGAAGGATTATATATCCATGATAATCGATGATACAAAGGTTCCATAAGTAAGTTTTTACATACAAGAAACTCCTAGACTACGTAGTGTAGCTTGGCACCAAATGGGCATGCAGCTAGATTTATCGATTGGGTTAAATCGATCATTGATTAATTAATTTATATGTTTATGTGGATAACTAATTAAGGCTGACCAATAAGGTGTTATTTAGTCTATTGAGTTATTTACTAGTAAGACATATGGACCTAGAGGGTCACACACACAAGGTATATAAAGGTTGGTAGATATGGACATAATTATGAGGGTTTTTATGAAAAGTTTACATACTAAATGTTTATAAATAGGATAAGAACAACCACAACCCAAGGTGATTGTAGAAGCTTTGTGAAAATTCTCTTCTTTCTTCTCTTTCTCTCTTGGTAAAGAGCTTTAAAATGGAGATCTAACCATTCGAGGATCGTGTAGATACTGCTAGAGGCTAAATATTTGAATAACTTTAAGAACTCCTTTAAAGGAACATTGAAAGTATTTTTTCTAATACACATTAGATGATATGGTCATCAGTTCTTTTGTGGACTAAATTTTTAAGTATCAGATTCAATGTATTTTTCTATATTTGATATTTTGATCAAAATTTTAGAAGGCTTATCAACCATAGAACCCAAAAAATACCGCTCTACATGTATACCCAAGAGCGACTAAGGTACCAACATATGTCTTTTTGTTGACTAGAGCTGCATATTCTAAGTCCATAGCTGCCTTTTATTGAGGTAGCTTTATTTTCTCCAAGTGCAACTTGGGAATTGACTTGGAAGCAATAGAAGGGGAGACGTCACAATAGGTAGGATGCAAGTGATCATAGGAGCTTTTTCCTTTGTGAAGAGAAATAGGTAAGTGAATATTTTTCTATGGCAAAGAAATGGGCTTCAGACTTGTGCACGAGGTTATGGAGTCAAAAAAATGGTGAAGTTGGGGTTGGAGGCTATGTCAATAGTTGAGCGGGAGCATCCAAGGAAGCAAGAAAAAAATTTGAGTAAGGAATTTAAGGGAATATGGAAGTGGAGGCACAACAAGAGGACAAGAAAGGTCCATTAGGGCAGAAGTAGTTGAAGTAGATGGCAAAGGCACCAAAGAAGAAGTAGTTGTTGTAGAGGATGAGAAATATTAGGTCAACTCCAAGAAGGTGACATTGGCATATAAGACGTAATTGTATTGATATGAAAAATAAACATGGTAGCCTTTACGTATGCAAAAGTAGTTGACAAACACCCCCTTTGATGGAATGTGGCACTAGCTTGGAAGTATTGATAGTGTAGTCTTAAATGAAGTTAACACAACCAAACACCCCCTTTGATGGAATGTGGCACTAGCTTGGAAGTATTGATAGTGTAGTCTTAAATGAAGTTAACACAACCAAACACCTAAGGAGGCAAGGCAAAGAGATCACAGTTGAGTTGAAGGCCACAAAATGGTAATTTTCCACCAAGAGGTGAGGAGGGTAAGAAATTTAGAAAGTAAGCAAAGGTTAGATGGAATGCCCATAGCTACTGTAAGAGTGTGAGTAGTTTTAAGGAGGTGACAATGTTTGCATTTAGTAGTGTTGTTATGTTGAGAGGTGCTACGGCATGTGGTGAGATAGAGGATGTCACGGGAGATGCAAAGATTTTCTTAGGCACTCCAATAAACCTCAAGGGTATTATCAATACACAAAATTTTGGTATTTTTTTGTATTGAGCAGAGATCTCTTGAAAAAATTGAGAATTAGAGGGTATAATGTTAGCACCATCTTTGATGAGATACACCAAAGAAGAGCAGAAGAAATCATCTATAAAGATGATATATTGATGAAATCCCATAATAGAAGGGACCCATGAGGGTCCTCATACATTGCAATGATAAGGACCAAAAGTATTTTTATTACAAATGGAATCAAGTTGACGATAGGAGGAGCAAAAATGTTTATCAATTTGACAAAACTCATATTCAAAAGGAGAAATAGGGATCAACAAAATGCTTGTTGAAGCTTAAAGATGTTAGGGTGGTGCAACCTATAATGCCACCAAAGTGCGGTGTTTGATGAAGAAAAAAGACAAGAGAGCCTAATGTAGAATTATATCAACACAAGAAGACAAGGGTTCCAAGTGAACCTAGGTATGAACTAAGGAAGAGAACTCATTCTCAACAGCAACAAAATAGCATGCTCCTCATTCACAAGTTTGAGAAATTATCCCTTCATGAAATGAATGAAGAAGACTTCTCTAAAACTTTGAAAGAGAGTATAGATTCAAAGGGACTTATTTTCCCTCATTTTCCATTTATATACTAATCTAAAGATTGACTTGGTCATATGAAATTAAATCCTCATCCCTAGAATACTTAGAATTCCATGATTGGACCAAGTCAACTACCTTTCACCTTGATATAGGTTCCTCATTATCCAAACTATATTCACTATATCATAGGAACCTTTTGTGAATAAATGATCTCAAAAATAATAGGAACATCTTTGTTGTTATATTCCATTCCTTCTTTAAATACCCACCCATAGTTAGAAGCATAGGAGAGATCTATATATTAATAACCTATGGAAGAAAGTATCTTCGGGTTCTACTTCAAGTCAAACGCCCATGCTTGAATATCCCAAAGTCAAGGCTGCTCAAGCACTTATATGTTGACAATCAGCATGAAGAAAATTGTCATTAAGGAAGACAGTCACGAAGACCATCCTCCTAACTACCCAAGACCTCCAAGATCATCTCTAGGTCAATGAGTTTACACATCTTATCCCTCAGCCATCATGAGAGCAATGAAGGCATGAAACCAACCATGAAGAGCATAAAGAAAGCTTCAAACAATGAGGACTACCTCCCACATGAACAACACCTCGACGGCTTATGAAGACAATTCAGCATAAAAGAAGCCTCATTAATGAAGAATATCAAGCTCACGATTCACTCAAGTAAATATGAAGACTACTACATCAAGAAGAGCTTCACGGTTTCTAAAGTTCATGAAGACTTCATCTGAAATATGAAGAAATGATGGATAGCACGGTTGATGGAGAACATGGGATCTCCTGTAAACCCCCATATGTGGGGGTTTACAGGAGATCCCAGAGGCTCGCTCGAAAAGGCTGCTATACCATACATTATGACAAAACTACTAAGAAATAAAACTTGTAGTCACTAGACTCACTATAGTAGTCCGTCCGGCTGCTCTTGCTGAAATCATTACTCTTCATTCTCCCGTGCTCTAGCAATTGCGCTCCCTGGTTTGACCACCCTAACCATGACTTCATTCGGGATGTTAATGAACAAGACGTACTTCTATTCATTGACAATATCTTTCGATTCATCGGATCCGAAGTATCTGCTTTATTAGGGAGAATACCTTCCGCGGTGGGTATACTTCGGTAGTACGAATCACTACACATGAAAACCTCCACGAAGATACTATCATTGGTTCTACATGAATTAAAGCAGGAATAAAGCTTGACTGAAGATCGACCAACTTGACGAAAGCTGCAACCAAGAAAGGAGGTCAAGAGGATAGTCCATAACCACCTCTCAATCGACACCAGCCATCCACGGTTGTTGAAATTCAGGAAAACTCCTCCTAATTGTTAACAACCATTCAAACAACTACTTCCAAGACCACTACAACCACCATTAGTCATCACGTGATCAAAGAGGAGTCCACGTATCTCCATTCACGTGAAGAATACATCATTGAAGAGGCATAGAACTAATTCTGAAAAGGTGATATAAAACTGTCATATCTACCTCGAGGCATCTCTTCACTCTACTCCCTCTATTCTCTTTATTCTATAAAAGGAAGAATTGTAAGACAAAGACGGAGGTTGCTTTTGATAGATGACTTGTTCTCCTTGGTTGAAAAGTTATTGTGTTCATCGTGTTTATCGTGTTCCATTCTCCTTCCATAAACCTCATTTTGAGTTCTATCTTCCTATCTAATCTCTGATAACATGCTATTTATGCATGTAATTACATAGTTATTAATGAAAATTAATGCATTAATCATTACAAATATATGCATGTAATTACATAGTTATTAATACAAATTAATGTATTAATCATTACAAATATATGCATGTTATCATCTTTTAAGCATATTTCTATCATTTTGTGTAAATTCATGATTAAATCTTAAAATACATCAATTTATGGGTTATTATGTATAATTAAAAATTATAAACTTCAATCCTAATTATATTTAAGATCATAATCATGTTTTAAGGATGAAAATATAAGAGAAAAGACTTATTGACATTTATGTATGTTTATGAATTTATTTTATAAGATACATAAATGTATAAAATTAATATAAATTAATTCTCTTACTATTTTAATAATTTGACCTTTTAGAATGATAGATTATTCAATTCTGAATCCAACAAAATAAATTTGAATTAATTTGGAGTTATATTTTGAAAGTTATGAATTTTACAATTTTTTGGAATTTCTCTGGAAATTTTCTAAATTTATTTGAATTTTATTTCGATTTTTAAATATTTAATTTAATTAAAAAAATGCAAAAAAATGTGATTTAACGTGTGGGTACACGTGGCATCGCCACGTAAACAGCCGCGAACGCCTACGTGGCGCGAAGGGTGACGAGTGGCCCTAATGTGACACGTGGCCCTGATGTGACACGTGGTGTTCTCTATATTTATTTAATGTATATAGGTCTCCCGTGTATAGGGGGACAAATTATTAATACCTCTGAAATCAAGTACTTTATATACGCGTCATTTTCCGCAGTTTATTCCGTGTGGGACTAAAATCCCATTGAATCAATCTGTGCACGATGCGTGGCGCGACGAGAGGCGTTGGATTGTATGAGCGACGAATCGCGTGCGTCAACGCAATGAACACAAGGTCCACCTGATCTCCAATCAAAGCATGTGGGTAAAAGAGGCTTTAAGTGAAAACATCCTTGCTGTCGATCGTGATAGTTATAACGGTCGATATTCAACGAGCCTCAGATTAATCACGATCGCACGATTAAAATCCAACAGATGGTCACAAAACGACGCATCCTTTCACTTAAAGACGTGGACGAATCCCTACCTTCCATCAGCGATCGTACGAACAACATTTGAAGGCAACGATTCGTGAAACAATGGATCATCACGACCGTCGATCGCGATGAAGTCTTGAATCCGACGGTTGGTGATCATTTTCGTTTATTTAAAAACCGTTCTTCGCGATGAAAGAACGGCCCGCAATCTTTTGCCAAATTCTCCTTGTTTAGAGAACCAAATCGTGTGCCACTTTTTCCATTGTGATCGGAACTTGTTTCCGCTCCATTTGAATGCATCAATTTCAATTTTAATTGAAAGAGGAGGGAGAAATCAAGTCTTGAACATCAATATTCGTCTTCGAAAATTCAGAATGAAAAGCCTTGCATCTGGCGATTAATTGGATCATTTCGAAGGCTAATTCTAGTTACATTGGTTGATTTCATCATAGTCTTTCATCATTTAACTTTAATTTTCATTTTAGAATCGTAGATTTAGTTTAATTTAGTTTAATTTTTGGGTTTAAATCGTTTTTCGAAACGAATTTTTCTTCTCTCTTCAAACTTCGATTTCTGTTCAAATTCTTATCCAAATCACTTGATTTGTGATTCCGTGGATTCAGTTTTGAGTTATCTTTCTTAATATACTAAAATGCCCAATTTCTAAACTCATTTCATCATCCAATTTGATCGAATTTCAAAGATATCTCTCAAATTTCCCTAATTCTCCGTGGATTCGACCCTTAATTACCATTATACTAATTAAGTACTTTGATTAATCATATATTGGTAAGTTTGGAACTTTTTTTTTACACTAAGTCGTGTGCATTCAACGGCCATACGATTTAGTCTCATCAATCTCTATTACATACCTATTATCCGAAATAATACTAATATATTCCCCAATCTTTCATTATTTCAGTCATAAATCTTTCCCGACATTATAGAATTATTTTAGAAATCATTCCTCTTCCTGACATAAATCATATCAACTTCTCACTCATCTCACTTCTCTTCGCATACATACTCATCATCATTATTCTTATTTTCATTTTTCTGAATTATCCTACACCACATCTTCACGGAATTATACTTCCATTCCAAAGTGATACCATTCATAGATCCATTCTCCATTTGTAGGATCATTTTAGAGTTTAATATCATTAGATACTCATTAAATAATTCACTCACTCTCATTCATGTTTTCATATTCGGCTCATCATACTTATCCTTTTTCTCAAAATATCCTATATCAGAGCCCGATAGAAGGTGGTCAAGAACAAGCTTGTAGAGATCATGTCTAGCCTCACACCCCATACTAATTCTCTTTCTTATCCACAAATCTTTTAACATATAATGATGAGGAAATAATGTGATAGAGAAAAATAAGGTTTAGTGATGGTGTTGATGGATAAGAGGAAGGTAGAGTTGAGGATCATGCCCTCAACCATGTTTCTTTCCATCACAACCTCCGCAGGGAAACGTTCTAGTGATGGAGCATGTAGAGTCCCAAAACTACCCATAGTGCAGTTGAGAAGGTTGATGGATATTATGTGGCCTTTGAGCCAATCACACTTTCATATATCTTGTTTATGTTCACTGAAATGAAACTTATTCATTATCATTCATGTGTGATGTTTGCAATGAAGTCCATGAGCATATGAAATGACTAAGTGAATTATGATGAGAACATAATATAGTGATCACTAGTCTTTAAACATATGTTCTAAAGATGGGATACTCTAGAAGGATATCGAATTATCTGGAAAGAATAGTACTATCTGATCTGACTCATATGATGAGTATGGTTGATCATGTAGCCATCGGTGTAGAGATACTTAGGATAGATAGTGGGTGCTCCTTGGAGAAAGAGTTCACTGAATTGACTTGTATGAGTCTCTTAATGGTATTATACCTAACTGTGAATCACGTTGATTCATGTCATGGTTGTGTATGTGGTCTTTTGACTTGAGACACCAAAGACATCTTGTGTATGGATATCATGTTTTGATTATTGACGAGACAAATCCATGCACTCGTTGAAAACATGCAGATAAGTGTCAAAAAAAGTTCCAAACTCACGAATTTAAGGTTATAATCATGAATTAAAGAGTATAGTGATGAATAAGTGACGAATCCATAGAGAAATAAGGTATTTTTAGGTGTTCTTCAAATTCGATCAAATCGAACAATGAAATGAGGTGAGAAATTAAGGAATTTTAAGGTATTTATAAAGTGAGCTCAAAGATGAATCCACGGAATAAAAAATCACTTGATTTTTATCAAGATTCGCGGAGAAATCAAAGAGCAAAAAATAGTAGAATTTTCGAGTGCAAATTGAGAGAAAACTAAAATTAAATCTAAAATTTGACTAATTTATCGTTTGATGTTAAAAGATAATGATACATGATGAAAGATTAGGATAAAAATGCATATGCTAACCCAGAGTTGCACTCGAATTGATCTAATTGATGCCGGATCATGGGTTTTTCATTCTGAATTTTCGAAGATAAAATTCAGCATTCAAGAGGAAATTTCTCCCTATTTTTTTGACAAAATCTTGATTTCAAACACTCCATGTAAGCTGCCATGTCAGCGCGATTTTAATCTAATTTTTTATTCTTTTTTAATCTGAATTCATAAAAAATAAAAAAATTACAAATAATATCTAAAAATTAGAAAATTTGTGTCTTTCAAAATATAACTCTAAATTAATTTAAATTTATTTTTTGGATCTGAAATAAAAAAATCTATTATTTAAAAATTCAAATTTAATAAATAACAAGAGAATAAATTTTCATTTAATAAATACACTCATCTCTCTTAAAAAATGAAACATAGAAAAAAAAAGAGTGTGTAAAAAGTATTTTCTCTGATTATTTAACATTAAAACCTAATTATGATATCAAATCTAGATGGGAATAATCTTCTCTAAAATACATTCTTTAAGTATGCATAACTATCCCTAAAATGATGCATTTTGAGATTATAACGTAAAAATGTATGAAATGCTAGATGTGCACTCAAAGTATGATAACATGCAGAAGAATGGAATGTTTTATGCCTTAATTTTCATTAATAATCACATAATTATATGTATAAATTGCATGTTATCACACCCCCCCTACCTTGAATAATTGCTAGTCTCTTAGCAATTAATCTACCTAAAAAGTCCTTTCAACTAAAGAGGTGAAGTGTATGAATATATCATTACTCTTCCTCACAGTGTAGGCCATAGCGATCTTGATTCCTTTTCTAGGTTGACTTCTTTAGTACATATTAAGCATACCTATTGAGAGGAATTACCCTCTTAATAGGTACATTACTCCGTCATTCAAAAATGGAGGCAACTTAGTGTATTAGAATTCCCCTCAACTTGTTTTACTCCTATCAAGAGTGCATTTGCAAAGGGATTTCCTATCTTTGGGATGCAACATGATGAGGTGGTTGAATGAATCAAAAGACAACTATAACTGCATGTAAACAAAATGGATTTTAAAGCACAGGTGGTACCACTTCTGATAATTCATACTCCCAAATGATGTGGATGATAATGGATGATAGGGATAAAAGGAAGTGGTAGAGATGGTGGTGGAAGAAGATAAGATATTCCCCTAACTTATTCTCCTTCTTTTCACGTCTTCTTATTTCTCTTCTTTTGTTTCTTTTTATCCTTCTTATTTTCCTTCTTTCTTTCTCCCTTTGTTTTTAACATTTTTTTTTTCAATGATACTTCAAAATTTCAAAAGAATTTATATGAAATAAGGATGTGGAGGAGTTTTTGTTTTTGAAGAGAGTATACAAAAATATGAAGTGTAATGTGAAGGGAATGAGAAAGATATATGATGGATGTGTGAGTCACTTGGGAGTATAATTATCATGAGTGAAGCTGAAAAAATGGGTGTAACTACGTAACTAGAAAGTAAAAAGTAGAACTAAATGCCTAACAGGACAAAGATAGGTGCATAAAAAGTAATGGCTCATTGCACTCTTTTAAGGGAAATTTTGGAAGCAAGAAATTCCCACACTAAGTAGGTTTGGTTGATGTAAGGTAGGGCATAAGAATTTGGCTTGAATCTTCACTCAAAATCTCTACATTTCAATCCCATAGCACTTCAACCTTCTGATTACTCATTTTTCCTCTGTGCCAATTAGATACCCAACCCTAAAGAAGTCAATCACTAAAAATAATCCCATGATTTCTCTAGATCACTTGGCTTTATTGTTCAAAATATAATCATATAGTCTATAAGGCCCTCACTTCTACATTTGTAGTAGATAGGATCTAAAATGTCAAGACTTCTAAGGTGTAAAGAGTGGTTGATAACATGCTAAATATACATTATAAAACATAATTATTAATGCATATTAAGGCATAAATGATTTCATTTCCATGCATGTTATCATATTTATGTGTATTTTCTATCATTCTATGAAAAAGTCATTATAATCTCAAAAATACTTGAAGTTAGGGTTAAATATGATGATTTAAAGATAAATAATTGAACAACCCATCTTTACTTGAGATTATAGATGTTTTAAGAGCTAAAACAATGAGAGAAATTAATTTATAATCATTTATTCTTAATAGAAAATACTAAAAAAATAATTATGTTTTTAAAATAAAATTTAAAACTCTCATTATTGGTCAATTTTTACCTTTTGGAAAGATAGATAATTAAATTTCGGATCGAATGAAAGAAATTTGGATTAATTTGGAGTTATATTTTAAAATTTATGAATTTTCTAATTTTTAGGGATTTTTCAGGATTTTTTTCTAAATTATTTTTTATTTTTAATGATTAAAAATGATTTTCAAATCAGCAAAAAAGGGGTTTTATCACGCAGGGCCATGTGACAGCGCCACGCGGGGCCACGTGGCAGCGCCACGCGGGCCCACGCGGCGCCTATGGGGCGCGATGTGACAGGTTTGTTATTTATATTTATCGTAAATATATGGTTATCGTACATATAAGCCTTCCGATTATCGAAATTATGCTAACTCATATATTTGACATACGTTATATACCCGCCTGTCTTCTTTAATTTTCTCCGTGTGGGACTAAGTTCAACACGGTTTTTAAATGCAGGACACGTGGCGAAGGGAGAAGCGTCGGATCGACGGCGCATTGAAAATCGGCGCGTGGATTGCGTTGACTCAAGGTCCACTAGATCACATCAGCGCACGTGCTTAAATTCAAGGAGTTATAACGGCTCTGATGAAACCCGCGAGGAGCGCTTCTCGACTGTCCAATCGCGATCCAAGGGGCGCGATTCAAGGCATTTTATAGTGCATATCTAAGGCTTCATCCGGACACTCCATCAATGATCCGACGGCTGCGACATTTTCAAAATCGTCCCTGATGGACCGTTTCATCATAACCATCGATCGTTTTGATTGGATGGTTACGCCCAAAATTTGTATAAATGGAGGTGTTCTTCGATGTTCTGACCATTTGAGTTAAAAATCAAGAAAATTGATCTGTTTAGAAACCTCCCTTCTCGAATCTTTCGATTCCATCCTCTTCTACTCTCATTTTTGCATCCATAGGCCTTGAAGTTGAGATTTTGTTGAAAGACGAAGGAGAAATCGAAGCTTGAACTCTACGATTGCGTTCTTCTCATTTTTGACGATTAAGATGTTTAATCGTGTTAAATTGATCGCTATTTGGGGTTAGTGGAGTCGGTTTTTGATAATCTATCACCCAATCAAGTTTAATTTCAATTTAGATTAGGATTGAAAGTTTAATTATGCTTCAATTTTGTTAATTTTATGATTTCAACGTTTGGAAATTTCTTTCTATTTTGAACTTCAATTTTTTCGCGAAATCAAGATCAATTTCGATGATTTTTGATTCCGTGGAAGCAATTTGAAGTTATTTTTCATAATATACCATTTTCCCCAATTTCTACCATCGATTTGTCATCCGATTTGATTAATTTAGAAGAAAACATCAGAAATTTCCTTATTTCCATGTGGATTTGACCCTTATTTACCATTATACCCCTCAATTCGAATTATTTTCATCAAATTGGTATGTTTGGAATTTTTTTTGACACGAGACCATGTGAAATCGACGACCTCGCAGTTTCGTCTCGTGAGTGGTAAAAAATTGGAAAATAAGAGTTTTTAGAATTTAGAATTTTAAAATTTTTGAAATGTTTTTGAGTTTTTCTAAGTCTTCACCCCGCAACTTAAACTCATCATTGTCCTCAATGAAATCATCATGCTCATGAAAATATGGAAAAAAGTATTATGCATGGCTTGAAAAAGATAATAAAACGTGGTGAGAAGAAAGGGTTTAGAAAAACTCATTTAGGCATTTTGATGTTTGTTCATAGGATTTCTCTTGGTCGTGCCCCCTCTATAATGAGTATTTTTTGACAAAGTTTTTTTTTCTACAAAAATTAAAAGCAAAAACAGAAAAAAGGACAAAAAAGGATATTTTTGGGTTGCCTCCCAATAAGAGCTAAGTTTAACGTCTTCAACCAGACTCATTTAAGCTCATCTTCTCAAAAAATTATTCTCATTTTGAATAATAGATAAATCATTATACTCTATAGTCTGAAGGTGAAATCCATAATTTATGCATGAAATTCAAATAATCTCATCCAATTAGATTTATGCAATCACATTTATATTGGAGGTAATTTAAATACTTCATTTATTATGTATATATATATATATATATATTTGTGTGTGTGTGTATGTTTTCTAAAAAAACTTCTATCCATTGAGTGGTTACAATTTAGATTACTTTGAGTCTATCAAACCATAAGTCTACGCAGAGTAAAGCTTTGATGGGGCCTAGTATGATGAAAAACTCTAATTAACCCTAGTAAAAAAGGCTTTTTGCATAAAATCATGAATTTGAATATACATAAAAATCAACAATGATTAGAAAACAAGTCGTACGTGATTCCATGAGAGCTCGGCCCTCTCGAAACAATACCCATGAGCAATAGCCTGTAATCCTTGGAAAAGGGAAAATTACTCAAGATGACATCAAATTGAGGATCCTTTATGATAAATTTCATCTTCGGAAGGCATTAGAACATGTTTTCAAAGTGAATGTCGTCTCATAAAAATGTTGTATATATAATTAAAATATAGTATCAAATAATGGCAACGATCATTCCTGGGTGTGACGAAGCGAATTCGTGAGGTCGTTGAAAACACGTGGATAAGCATCAAAATAATTACCAAAATCACCAATTTAGAGAAATAATCACGAAATAAATAGTTTAGTCTTCAATAAGGGTCAAATCCATAGAGAATTGAGGTATTTTTGAAGAAATCTTTGAAATTCAATTAAATCGGACACTGAATTGAGGTAAGAAATTAAGGATTTAAATAGATTTGGAAAGAGAGCTCAATGATGAATCCATGAAGTGAAAAATCACTAGATTTGGATCAAGATTCGCGGAGAAATCAATGAGCAAAAATCAGATAGAAAATCCATCGTAGAGAGAGAAAAATCAGAAATAAATAAAAAATTAAACTAATCTATGATTTTAAATTATAATCTAATGATATAGGACAAAAGATTAGGAGGAAAACACATAATCTAACTTGAGATATCGTTTGAAATGATTCAATTGGTTGCCGGATCAAAGGGTTTTCATTATGCGATTTTGAAGGTGATCATCGGTATTGAAGAGACAAAATATCCCTATTCCTTCAACAAAATCTCACTTTCAACCACTCCTCGGACGCAGAAATGAGTATAGAAGAAGAATAAAGTGAGAGATTCAAGGATTGAGATGCCTAAATAGTTTGATAACTCGAAACATCCAAGAATACATTTTCCATCAAAGAACATGTGTATAAATAGACAAATTTGGGCATAACTCTCAGATTTGGTGTTACTCCTTTGATCAACGGCTCTGATGAAACACTTGGATGTGAATCGTTACGGTTAAATCATGTCCGTTCAATTGAGAATGAACCGCTGAGATTTTGCCACATCGCGCTTGAAAAAGAAAAGCGCGAAACACTAGATGTCTGATCTTGATCTGAAGATTTGGATGCATTCAGGTGTATATTGGGCGGTTTTAATCTCATTTAATCTCAGCCAGTAAACTCCACACATTAACGCTTCAGATTAAAACATTCTAAAATGAATCGCCACCCAATAGGAGTGCGCCGCATAGCCCCTCACTTATGTGACGATCGAGGATCACAATTTGAATCGCTCGATCCGACGTTGCGCATGCCGCCACATCACTTACGCATAAAAATAAAAGAACACAATCCCACATGAATAAAATCAAGTGTTTTGACACATATATAAGGTGGGAGTTAGCATAAATCCTGAATATGATGTTTTATCTCACTAATTACACTCACACGCACACGTGCGCACATCCGCACACACACACGCACGCGCTGACATGCGCACACACATATGCTTGCCACACGTGGCATGATCATACGCCGCCATGTGGCGATGCCATTTTTGCCCGCGGCACGTCAGCTGCTGCGTTAGTATGCGATATAAATATGATTTTTATTCTTTTTTAATTCAAAATAAATATAAATAAATTCATACAAATCCTAAAAAATTCAGAAAATTTTTGGAAAAAACTCTAAAAAATCCCTAAAAATTAGAAAATTCATAATTTTCAAAATAAAACCCTAAATTAATCCAGATTTCTCTTTTTTGAATAGAAATTAAATAATCTATCATTTTAAAAAGTTAAATTTAACAAATAACAAGAGAATAAATTATCATTTTAAAAAGACACTCAATTCTCTTTAAAATTAAAACTTAGAAAAATAAATGAGTATAAAAAAGTATTTTCTCTTATTATTTATCATTTAAACCCAATTATAATATCAAATATAGATGTGAATAATCTAATATAATATATATTATTTAAAATACATAATTATCCCTAAAATAGTGTATTTTGAGATTATAACTTAAAATTGCATGAAATGATATATATGCACTCAAAGTATGATAACATGCATAAAAATGGAACGTTTCATGGCTTAATTTACATTGATAATCATATAATTGCATGTTAACAGGGTGTCAGTATTCATGAGAGTAACGCTTTTTGAACGTGATTTCAAAAAATGATCGCGTGAAATTTGTAGAAAAAGGGCAAAAATCACTTGATCTAAAAAAATTAAGGATCTCGAAGATAGATTTCTACTTAGGATCACTCCATGTAGGATTGATGCGAGTTAAAATCGAGAAATAATATGAAAAATCCAAAGCTAACCAAATCAAAATTAACTAATCTTATCAAAAACACGCCTTGATTCTCGGCAATGATGCGATTTGATGAGAGGAATCTGCGCAATCATTGAAAACACACACATAAGTATCAGAAATGATTCCAAACTCACCAACTTAATCTTATAATCAGGAATTAAAGAGCATATTGGTGAATGAGGGTCGAATCGAAGGAGAATTAAGGTATTTTCAAGGTATTTCTTCAAATTCGATCAAATCAGACAATGAATTGAAGTGAGAAATAAGGAAATTTGGTAGATTTATAAAGAGAGCTCAAAGACGAATCCACGGAATCAAAAATCACTCGATTGGGACCAAGATTCGTGGAGATTAGGTAGAATTTCTGAACATGAAGAGAGAAAAATAGAAATTAAATCTAAAAATTCAACATGTGAGCAGACAACTCTTTGAAAGTCCCAATAGGGTGGTGGTTTAACCTAAGGAGGGGGGGGGGTGAATTAGGTTATGTGTTAATTTTAATTGTCAATATCTATTTTTTCTGTTTACTAGGATTTGTTAGTTAAGCACTCACTTCTTGTCCTCTCGATGGACCAAATATTATTATAATGGTTGGGGGACCTAATGTCCCTTAATCCAGTCCCGAGTACTATAGACTCGTAGCCTTAATCCTCACCAAATGAAACCTAATCCTCTCACCCCTCAAATGGGTGAAGCACAATGTTCAAATACAAGGATTTAGATTTGCAAACCTAACACTCACCTTTACCTGACCCTACGGCACTACCCTCTAGGCCTCGACCTGCTCGGCTCCCGGAGACCCTGACTCCCTCAAGCTGATCTCCACACGATCGCTCGTCCCTTCACGCCTTGTAGTGCCTCTTCTGCTAGTACCGCCGACCACTGGTCAATTGAGACCTTGTCTTCAGGCTCCTCTTGGTCTTCCTGCTCCCGAAGTCTTGACTCCTTCTCGTCTCAATGAATGAGAAGCTCGTGTCCTCCGAATGTGTGAATCTATGAGAATGTTTATCTAAATGCTAATAGCTATAAGAGATGATGATATCAACTGTGTGAGAGTGACTTTAAAAGTAAATGACACACGAGACTCTAACTTCAAGATTTGATACTCTAACCTAGGGTTAACTTTTGACCTAGGGTTGACTTTGACTGACAAGGGTTGACTTTGACTGACAAGGGTTGACTTTACTAATTAAGGTTGACTTCGACTAAAGATTGACTTTGACTCAAGACGATTGATTCTATCTAATTGAGTCGACTTCTGAATAATACAATCCACCTTCATTAATGAGGATTGACTTTTGACTTATACTTGACTTTCTGACTTCTATTAACTCAGGGTTGACTTTTCACTTAAAATTGACTTTCTAACTTTTGTTAACTCTGGGTTGACTTTTGACCTATAGTTGACTTTCTGACTTCTGTTAACTCAGGGTTGACTTTCTGACTTAATTGACTTTTCTGACAAATGTTGACTTTCGTGACAAATGGTTGACCTTCTTGACAAAGTTGACTTTCTGCTAAAGTTGAATTTTTTAACAAATGGTTGGCTTTCTTGACAAAGGTTGACTTTCCTAACAAAGGTTGACTTTCTTGACAAAGGTTGTTTTTCTTTTAAAGTTCACTTTTCTAATTAGGATGGATTTGACTAATTAGGATTAACTTGACCTAATGAAGAACTCTTGTTGACTATCTTTTGAGATCTTCACAACTCAGAATAAATCAATAAATTTACTCAACTAACAGTAGAAGAATATTACTGACTGAGATGTGGTAAGTACTGAAATCAGATTAAATAACGGTAACTCACAAAATAGGAATTAAAGCAGTTAAAATACTAGACTGAGCAAGGAAGAGTAATACTTACTTAAACTTGTCAATCTATATAAACAGATTAAATCACAGCCAACTTCACAGTGAGATTTAATGCACTTAAATTAAGAGATTAATTAAATAAATAGACTGAGTAAAGATATTTAGTACTTACTTGAACTTGTCAAGTTATATAAACAGATTTAAATAACATCCAAGTTCACCGTGAGATTTAATGCAATCAGTTTAATAAGCAGATTAACTAAATAGCCTGAATAAGGAAAATTACAACTAAGACTACTGTCAACTACAGAAATTATGTATGACAGACAACTATTAATGGAGATTTCAAGAGAAGTATACAACACAGAATGTAGAGGAACGTAATGTGATTATGATTGTGTAGAATTAAAGCAAAATCAAAAACCATAAACCGTTGTCACAAATAAACTTGAAAGATATTTCTATTTATTTCAACAGAATATTTGGAAGGCTGATATACTTGCTATGATATGCAAATGACTGAGAATGAGGTTAATCAAGACAGACCATCAAATCTTAATAAATTTGTATGAATAGCTGACAATGAAATTTATAACAATATAGAAATAGATCTAAGTGAGTTAGATGAATAACTGAGAACGAGATTTATAACAAATATAGAAATAGATCTAATTGAGTTAGATGAATAACTGAGAACGAGATTTATAACACCAAAGAGAAACAAATAATGAATTATATGGATAAATGAGAACAGAGGGACTCAAAAACCGAAGAAAAAAATTTGACTGGATTTATATGAATACTTGAGAATGGAAATACTCAAAACGGGAAATTTAAATCAATAATTTATATATATACTGAAATTAGAAATCCAAAAAAGGTAGTTAATCAGATAGTTCTCAAAGAGCACTTGAGATTGGGGAAACAATCGATGAATTAACCAGAAGATACTAAAACAAATCACAGAGAGATTATAGGTTTAAGACACGAAATGTATCGATTGTGAAACCGAAATTATGCAACGAGTAAGACGCAAAATGACTAAGCGATGGAAAATGTAAAGTATATATTTGAGATTAAGATTGAGATTATGATTGATGAATAGAAGAATCTATCTTATTTCGTCGTTTTGAACTTTATCGGCCTGCACGTGTTTATCGGGCCCTCTTTTATCTCTATCACCCTCTTTGTGGATCTCTTATTATTTCTATAATAATTTTAGGCTTTCGTGTCGTGGGCCTCAAGTGGGCCCTTTCCCCTCTCGGCCCATCTTGGGATCTATAAGAAGGGAAGTGGTGGCGTACGACCCCCGTCGCCACCAAGGCATGACACTACGGCGCCGGTGGAGCCGACACCTACGCGCGTCAAGCCCCCTCGACAGGCGAAGACGAAGGATCCCGAGTTTCACTACACCAAGTGAGGCCCTCTTCTCGCCACGACACATTTCGTAGAGCTCGCGCGCGTGGAGCTATCTTTTCCGTTTTCTATTTTATTATGACTTTATTAGCCCGCACGTGTTTAAGCGGGCCCTTGCATGTCTCTTTCTCCCTCTTTAGGCCGTTGGGTGGGTTCCCCTTTGTTTCGGGACCTTAGCCTAAGGCCCTTTCCCTTTTTGTCAACCTTTATTCTATTTCTATAAGTATGGGTGTGGGTTGTGGGCCTCAAGTGGGCCCTTTCCTCTCTTGGCCCACCGAGGGCTATATAAGAGGGGAAGGGACCCCCCCACAAACCCTTGCCGTCATTTGAGAAAAGAAGAGTCTTCCTCTCGAGTGGCTGCTCAAGGAAGGTTAGGGAAGAAGTCCTACCGCCGACGCCGCCGCCGCTGCCGCCGCACCAATTCGTGCCGCCGCCGCCACCGCCGCCGCCTCTGCCGCCACTTCTTGCCCTAGCTCCGGATCCTCTCCACGCCGCCGCCATCGCCGCCGCTCCAAGCCGCCGTTGTAGCCGCCACAGAGTTCTGCCGCCGCCGCCGCACTCAGCTGCCGCCGTCGCCGCCGATCAGCCCGCCGCCACCACCGCCGCCCAAGGCTGCCGCCATTGCCGCCGAGTCAAGCCGCCGCCGCCGCCGAAGCAGGCCTCCGTCGCCGCGGCACTGCCCGCCGCTGCCGCCGCCGCACGCCGTAGCCGCCGGCCCTCTCCGCCGCGATCGCTGCCCGTTCCGCCGCCCCGCCGCGCAAGCCGCAAGGCAAGGAATCGTTCTTCCCCCTCACTTTACCGAACCGGCCCTGACCGCTTGACTCACCCCGGACCGCCCCTGAGTCGGCCCGAGCCAGCCCGAACCGGCCAGGACCGCTCCTGACCTGGTCAGGCCGCCCCAGACTGACCCGCCAGGCCGGTCCAGGTCGTCCCAGGCCGGTTCCGGCCCAAACACCGGTCCAGACCGGCCCCGAGCCCGACCGGTCCAGATCGCCAGGGCCGCCCAGCCGGTCCAGAGCCGGCCCAGACCGCCCGAACCGGCCCAGAACGGTCTAGACCGGCCTGACAGCCTGCGAGCCCGGTCTAGACCGGCCTGCACCGCCACTGAACCGGCGGGCACGGCCCAGGACGCCGCCTCCCGCCTTCATCGTGTTCGCTGCGCCCCGTCCGGTTCGCCGCGACTCGTCATCGCTCCGCCCCGCGCCGATCGCTCCTCCACGCCCCCTCGCCGACTCGCCCCGGCGTCCGACCTCGCTGCCGCGCCCGACGACCTCCCTCGCCCCGACCGACCGAGCTCGCGCCCCGCAGGTTAGGCATTCATTCCCCCTTTCTCTTACTTTGAAGTCTATATTTCCTTTAGTACTTCCCGCACTTGTCTCCACCGCCCTCGGACCTAGTTAGGCTGAGTGACGTCAGGGTACGGGATTGGGATCGTGGATCCGGCCGCCGGGTTGACGATCGAGCTTCCCCCGACGACCCGAGGCTGCTCTCTCTCTTGCATCGACGGATCTGGGAGGACTCCTGCTCCATCCTACTCGGCGTAGCCCAGGAGCGCTGTGACGACGCGCCGGAAGGTTGGCTGCTTGCGGAGATCTTAGACATCATTGCATCATTTAGAACACGTAGATCACCCCATCCATAGCTCCCCCTTAGAGGATATTAGCGCCGGACCGATTCACCCCCCGTCGGTCCTGCATCAGGAAGGGACCCCCCACCACAAACCCGAGCCGTCATTTGAAGAAACATAGGAGTGAACTCCCTCTCAAGTGGCTGCTCAAAGAAGGTTGGGGAAGGAGACCTACCGTTGCCTGCGTCGCCGTCGCTGTCGTCGCCACCGTCGCACGACCTAGTGCTGCGCCGCACTTGACCGCCACGCTGCCACCTCCCCTTGCCCCGATCCCACCTCCTTCATTGCCGATACCGACATCATCATCGTCATCGAGCCTTCCTTCCTTCACCGCTCCACCTTCTCCAACCCCTGCCCTGTTTTTCCCTCCACCCGTTCCCCTTTCCCAGCTCCATCTCCCGATCCCCTCTTCTCGCCCTCTCTCCCACCCACCATCTACAATTCTTCCTCCTTCCCATTCGTCCATGACCACTCTCACCCTCATCCCCGACGCCCGTCGTCTCTCTCCCATCGCCCTGCCTCAGCCTCTCTCCTCACCTGGCCGTCTTCCCCTGAGCCCCTTGTCGCCCAATTCTTATGCGCATTGCCGATTCAACTTCAATGCCCCGCCAAACCTCTCGCATCTCCTTACCAATTTTGTCGCCCACGGCTTCCAATTCTGTTGCCAATTGATCTCTCCTTCCTCCCCTACGCCCACAGAATCCAATCCCATCCCCAGCCAAATTCAAATCCCATTCCTCCTTGCCAAAATTCTTCCATCGTCTGCCGAATTGCCCACCCTTCGCCCGACCTTCCCATCCCGCGACCCCCCATTTCCCCTTCAGCGCCAACCACCCTCATTCCAACCACCTACCATCTCCCCTCACGAATTTCTCTCGATGCTTTGTTCGATTCGACCCGGCAGCCCCAATTTCTTCCTAACTTTCATGCCAATCTCTACCTCTCACCTTGTCGAATTCCACTCTCGCACCCTACCATCATCACCCACTTCAATTTCTGCCCTCTCGCCATCGCTCGGACGTCGTCCTCTCCTGTTTGATTCTCCATGCCTGATAAAAAAAAGTCCCCTTTCAGAAGTCGCTCCCACCCTAGGGGACCTATTTGGACTCGCTACGGCCCGCTACATGCAGGGAGCACCCTATCGCGCTCCGCCGTTCCGCCAAGTTCAACCCGCCCTTGTGCGCCTCAAACGCATCCCGCGTACCCCAATGCGTTGTCGCACACCCCAGGTGTGCCCCATGCCCTAGTGCACCCAACGCGCCCCGGGGCGCCCCGCGCACCACATGTGCACGCCCCGCGCACTCAGGCGCGCCTTGCGCCCCACCTATTGATGAAGCCTTTTATGCGGACGTTAAAACACAGAAACGTCAATCAAACAAAATTTATAATTCCAAACTCATAATAACAAAGAAATAAAATCAAGTATAGTGTAAAGATCAGGTCGATCCACAAAGAATACTATTGACATTGATTGTAGAGTTGACTTTGTCATACTTAGGTTTAATCAAGGATTTCAAGAAGTGAAAATAATATTTTATTATTGGTACTGATATAAGTACGCTAAATAAGATATTTTAAGAATTTAGAAACTGATTTTAAGAAGAAATCTCAAAAGTCAAGGTCAAAGCATTGATTTTGACCCATAGTTGACTTTCTATAAAGTCAGAGAATAGAAAGAAAGTAAAATATTAGAAAAATTATATATTCAAAAACTAGAGAGAAAATGGAAATTATTGATATGAAATTCATGATTTTTTGAGAAGAATTGGATTTATTATGAATTATTGAAAATCAAATATCAGAAAAATCTCGAAATGAATACTTCGGTGTAACTGTTTAAATTGACTAACCAAATGATATCTAACTCTTGAAATATTATGAATGGAAAGTAAAAACCAGAGGATTCTAAAGAGACCAAAATTATCAAATTTCACCTTGTATTTTAATTGTAATTGCACCGACAAGTCAACACCCAAATTGAGATTGAAAATGAATAGTAGATGGTCAAACGTTAAATTGAAGGGTCAAATGATGTTGAAATTTTATGATTTTTCTATTCACGGAAAGCTGAGGAAACGAGGAATCCAGTGAAATTAAAATCTAATCATTTGGATTTAATATCAGGGAGAAATACTTGTTTTGAAATCAGCAAAAATCCAAACCCAATTTGGGCGAAAATGAAGAACTTTTCGACTTAAATGATCAAATCAGCTACCTAAATCTATTCTAAATAACAATTGTTGAAATATCAATGATCAATTGACACTACTAACCCGATTGAGGTGAAGATTGGGCTCCAAATCACGTTGATTGGAGTGTATTTGATCAGTTTTTCTTCGACGTACTTTTGGCGTTCAAGGGGAGAACTCGATCAAATCTCGCAACGATTCGTGATCAAGCCTACCTCAATCTAATAGAAATTAAGTCTAGGATGTAGGGGGATCATGAAGAACTGAAGACTTTGCTCCAAAATCGCTTAATGTCTTCATGATTCAATCAAGAGTTAAGATACAAGGGAAGAACATAGATATTTATAAGGGAATTCAGCACGAAAATTGTGGGCCGATTGATTCGGAGAAGACGGATTGACGGTCGCAATTGCGCGATTGTCGTTGGCCACGATCCCATGATCTCCCGATTTTTTGCCCGTCCGATCTCGATCGAAGCGTCTCGATGAGTCCACATGTCTCCCCACGATGCGCCGAATTTGCGATTAATCACAACCGTTGGATGAAGCCACGTGACATGCTTTGTTTCGCTAATAATGCGATTGAATCGTGATCGTCGGATCCTACTTATTCCCTGATTAGCACATGTGCATTGATAGTGATGGGGTGGACTAGAATCCACTTGATCAATGCTCTTGAATTAACGCGTCTACATCGGACACACCACACAATGCCACATCACCTGGGCCCACTATACTTGTCGGCCCATCACTTGCCAACTTGAAGACCCCCATGCCAAGTAGGCGCCATCCTGGGGTCTGCGTAGGCTCGTGTGGCCCCGCCATGTGTCGGCCATGCGACACATGTCCGCACCACGCAAGCATTTGCGTGGGCTTGCATGGCTCCTCCACGTGTGTCACGTCGTTCCACGTCAGCTCCGCGTGTCTTGTGCACCAATAACCCAGTTTTTGCAATTTCTAAATTGAGGAAGTAACTCTACAAATTCTTTAAAAATTGAAATAAATTCCAAAAAAATCTAGAAAATTCAGAAATTAATATCTTCAAAAATGTAACTTATTTTTTACTCAAAATTTCTCCATTGGATCACAAATTTTGTCATCTTTAATATAAATTAAAAAAAGAATATAAGATGAATTCAAAATAAACATAGATAATCTCTTAAGAAGTTTATTTAATATGATCCCAACATTATCTTCTTGAAATTAATTCTTCTAATCATGAACTAAAGTCAAAGTAATTAGAGGAAAGTAATTAATTTCTATTTATTGAACCTTGCAAAAGATTAAACATCCATAAAGCACATAATTATCCCTAAATAATGCATAAATATAGACTTTAGTAAAATGACAAACCAATGGAGAAAATTTATAAAAAACTATGATAACATGCATCATAATTACATAAAATAAGCATGAATATTAGTTAAATAAGATAAGAATTTAAGTTAAATATGCATGTTATCACATCCCCCAACTTAAACCATTACCAGTCCCTTAAGAATGGAAAGATACAAAATGTGTAATTGGACTAACAACCTTTAGAAAACCATGGGTTAAGCATTGATGGAATATGAAATGAACAATCTGCCTTAAATGATGTCAAGAAGAAAGTAATGCACTAGAAACTTAGGGTCAAGACATTCCTTCGGCGAACACTGTAATCTACCAAATGAACTAAGAATCCTCTTAATCTACATACTAATAAGAATATAAATAACTTAAGAAAAAGATTCATGATACCAAATCAATTGTTGATTCCTCCTTGCACTATGGACATGAATGATAAAGGCGCAAGAAGTAGAAACAAGCATCATCCTTTTCAGACATAATGGCTATAAGATAGAATCTGCTAAAACACATGAGAGACAGCTTACCCTTCTAATTCTACTTTCTTTTCTTTTTCTGTCATCCTAATTCTAATTTTTTAAAAATTTATTTATTTATTCATCCTAATTCTACTTGCTGCAATCATTTTTAAAGAAAGAGATAAGGTACTACAAAATTGAAATTTATAAGGCTTTTTATGCAACTTATTAAAAATAATATTAGTTCATTTCATGGTGCTTATCCTACCCATGTGTCATCCTTAGTAGAAATGCAGCTTATTCCCCCAAAGAGGTTTTGGTATCTCTATGGATCAGAGAGCTTCACTATGTCAATAATAGTAGTGCCAATAAAAGGATGATACAAGCTACGACTTGCTATGGAGAGCGGAAGGATGTGCGTGCAAAGAGTCATTAACTCAAGATTTAGAAAGAAGAATGAGTGGAAGAGAAGTATAGAAAGTTTTAAAAAAATCATACTATGAGCTAGAGTAGATTCTTATATTAGACTTTATGGTTCCCCAAAGGAATACCTAGATCTATAATTTCATCGGCTCTACAACCTCCTTAATATATTACTTATGGTTGCTCTTCCCATGACTTTCTAAGCAATTGAAGGTGTTGATGTACTCTATATTTTTCATATTTCATGTGGTTTTGAAAAGATCATGTTTCTGCTCACATGGTTTAAAATCAGATCATGCATAAAATGCCAAATAAAGGAAAGCAAAAAATTTAAAAATTTTATGTTTTCTAGAAAACTCCTCCCACACTCATTCCTTTTATTGTCCTCAATAAAAGTCAGCATGCTCATGGAAAAGAGATGAAAATCATGATGCATGGCATGTAAGACTACTAAATAGGAAAGGAGACAAAGGGGATAAAAGAAAAACTTAGCGGGTATTCGCATTGGTTGCATTCTTCTCTTCATTTGTGGAGTTCTTTTGGGGATGAGTTTCCTTCGTTGTTGTTCTCTCCTCCTTAGCATCTATGGAGCTTATAGGAAAAAAAACAAACATCAAAGAAAAAATTAAATATAAAAATAAATGCAAAAGCAAAAACAAAGGTAGAAAGTAAATGCAAAAACAAAAATAAGGTTGGGTTGCCTCCTAACAAGCGTTAAGTTTTACGTCTTCAGTCGAACTCAACTCACTCTAGCAACTAATTAGTGGTTGATATCTCAAGAAGTTGCAGCTGTTCTTTATGGGTAGGTGGTGGTCCTTCTTCACCAATGTATGGTTTCAACCTATGTCCATTTACCTTGAAGGATATTTTGGTCTTAGGATCAAAAATCAAGAGCAATCCATTGTCAAACGCTTTAACGACCTCATATGGACCATCCCGCCTAGAGCGCTACTTCCCTGGAAAGAGTTTAAGATGAGAATTATAAAGCCATACCTTTTCATGAACATGAAAAGTTTTCCTATTAATGTTCTTGTCATGAAAGGCTTTATTTTTGGCTTTATAAATCTCGGCATTTTGATATGACTCATTCCGTAATTCTTGGAGATCTTAAAGTTGTAGAAGTTTTTCTTTTCCGGCGTGATCAAGAGATAGATTGATCTTTTTAATAGCCTAATATGCTCTATGCTCTAACTCGAAGGGGAGGTGGCAAGGTTTGCCATAAATGACCCTAGAAGAAGATATCCCGATGGGTGTCTTGAATGCGGTGCAGTAGGCCCATAGAGCATCGGGTAGCTTTGCTGCCCAATCTCATCCATCCGTGCGAATTATCTTCTTTAAGATGTTCTTGACTTCTCTATTGCTGACTTCTACTTGGCCATTTGCTTGAGCGTGATAGGGGCCGTGGCATGATAGTGAACTCTATATTTCCTAACTAAACTCCTAAAATGAGAGTTAGTAAATGAGATCCACCATCATTAATAATCACTCTAGGACAACCGAATCGAGAAAATATATTGATAATAATAAACTTATTAACAACTCAATGATCGTTTGTCCTTGTTGGTTTCGCCTTGACACATTTGGACACATAATCAACCGCTACAAGAATGTACTCCTTTCCCTCTAACAGTGGAAATGGTCCCATAAAGTCAATCCCCCAAAGATAAAAAATCTCTACCTGAAGGATGGTTTGCAAGGGCATTTCATCTCGCTTTGAGATGTTTAATGCGGATTGAAAATTTAGACATTCCTTGAAATACTTGATCACATCGTTGAATAGAGTTGGCCAATAGAAGTTACTTTGTAGCACCTTCGGTCCAGTCTTTCTCAACGCAAAATGTCCTCCACATAAAGATGAGTGACACATCGATAAAATATGCTCTTGCTCCTCCTCTAGAACGCATCGCCGAATAATCTGATCAGCCCTTATATGGAACAATTGGGGTTCTTCCCAAAGTAATATCAAATATCAAGGGAAAATTTTCGCTTTTGATGCGTGTTCCAATACTCAGGGACAGATTTTGTGACTAAGTAATTGACAATATGTGCAAACCAAGGTACCTTAGTTATAATGGTGAGAAGCTATTCGTTGGGGAATGTGTCACTAATCTCACCTGAAGATGTGGTATGAAGTCGAGAAAGATGATCAGCCACTGAGTTCTTACTTCCCTTCTTGTCTTTAATCTCTAAATTAAATTCTTGAAGAAGGAGAACCCATCGAATTAGTCGTGGTTAAGCCTCTTTCTTGGACAACAAGTACTTTAAAGCGGCATGATCTGTGTACACAATGATCTTGCTGCCCAAGAGATAAAGCCTAAACTTCTCCAAAGCAAAGACAACCTCGAACAACTCATTTTCTGTAGTCGTTAATTGAGTTGAGCGTCAGCCAACGTCTTGCTTGCGTAACAAATGACAGTTGGCTTTCTATCAATCTGTTGCCCCAAAATTGTGCCAACTACAAAATCTGAAGCATCACACATAATCTCAAAAGGTAAGTCCCAATTAGCACTTTCGAAAATAGGTGCTTCCACTAATGATTCATTTAGTTGCATGAAGGCGTGCTTCCCTTCTTCCTCAATGATGAAATCTTTTTCCTTGCATAAAGGAGAAGTCTGTGGTTTTGAAACTTTAGCAAAATATTGAATAAAATGACGAGAAAAGCCGACATGCCCAAGGAAACTTCTAAGTTCCCTTATCGACTTTGGGAGTGTAAGGTCTTGGCTCACCTCAACCTTGGCCTTGTCCACTTCCAATACCTTGCTTGAGACTACATGCCCAAATATTATACCTTCTCTTACGATGAAGTGGGACTTCTCCCAACTAAGGACTAGATGTTTCTTAGCGCAAACGTCGAGGATTTGCGTTAAGTGCTTTAAGCACGCATCAAAACTCGGCCCAAAAATTGAAAAGTCATCCATGAAGACCTCCATGCTCTCTCCTATAAAGTTAGAGAAGATGGCCATCATGCACCTCTAGAAAGTGGCAGGGGCATTACATAATCCAAATGGCATGAGCTGAAATGCATAAGTGCCAAATAGATATGTAAATGTGTCTTCTCCTGATCATCAGGATGTACAGTTAACAAATTATACCCGGAATAGCCGTCTAGGAAGCAATTAAATCCTTGACCTATAATCTTGTCAAGAATTTGTTCAATGAATGGCAAGGGGAAATGGTCCTTTTTTGTCGCCGGGTTTAGCTTCCGATAGTTCATGCATACTTGTCATTTCATCGGAAGACGCGTTTGAAGTTCTTCGCCCTTGTCATTCGTCGTCACGGTGATCCCCGCCTTCTTGGGGACAACATGCACTGGACTGACCCATGGACTGCCGGAGATAGGATAAATTATACCTACATTAAGACATTTAAGGATTTCATCCTTAATGGCATCCCACACCTTAGGGTTTAGCCGCCTTTGTGCCTCTCTAGAGGGACGAGAATCCTCCTCTATGAAAATGTGATGAGTGCACAAAGAGGGATCGAATCCCTTAAGTTACGATAAGTTCCATCCGACTGCTTCATTTCTTCCTCGCAAGACCGCTAATAATTTCTCCTCCTAGTCCTAATCTAGATGCGAGGATATAATCAGGGGGTTAGCGCAATGATGATCAAGAAAAGCATATTTCAACGTAGAAGGTAAAGGTTTTAGCTCAGGTGTCATCTCACTGGAGGGAAATGGATCGTCCTCATGCTCCTCGAAGCTCCTGTCCTCAATAGCCGCCATCGTCTCCTCGTGCAACTCGAAATCTTCGGATCCTCCTCAATATCGACGGTGCCTACCTCATCAAACTCATGTGAAGGATGTCCCATCAACTTGTTGATGCTTACCTTCATCGTGCTATCTCCTACATGAAATATGACTTCCCCCTTGCCCCAATCCGTAATAGCTTTCGCAGTAGCTAAAAATGGTCTCCCTAGTATGATGGGAGAGTCGGTGATATCCTTCATGGATTTCATATCCCCGATAATAAAGTCTACCGGAAAGTTACAGTTTTCTACCTCAAATATCACATCCTCTACAATACCCCGAGGTCGTCTCACGGATCCATATGCTAAGCTCAACTTGATAAATAAAGGATGCAACTCTCCAAGTGGACAAATGTTATACACTCCCTTCGGGAGGATATTGACACTAGCCCCCGTGTCGAGAAGAGATCGAGTGAAAGTCCTGCCCCCTATCTCACAACTAATCATGGGAGCTCCCGAATCATGTCGCTTACAAGAAAGCGTACTCAACATTATAGATCTAATGGTCTTGCTCATATGGATACGCTTCGGCTTCCTCGTCGGGGTAGAAAGTCCTTTTAAGAACTTAGTGTAGGATGGAATATGCTGGATAGCGTTGATAACATGCAATCTTAACATGCAAAAACATGATTATTAAGGCAAATTAAGGCATAAAACATTCCATTCGTATCCATGCTATCATATTTTGAGTGCATTTCTATCATTTCATTCAATTTTAAGATATAATCTCAAACTGCACTAAATTAGGGATAATTATGCATAATTAAGAATATATTTTAGAATAGATAATTCCCATCTAAATTTGATATTATAATTAGATTATTAATGATAAATAATAAGAGAAAATTTCTATAAGAGAAAATGTTTAATTAATCAAGAGGTCTGGGAATTACATTCACAAGGCTCAACTAATTTATATTTTTTTAAGAACAAGTCTAACTATGGGCTATAATAACATGCACATTAATAATTAATCGCTGCATCTTTTCCATTTATTTATATGAAAATGATCACAAATGCATGCTATCATGAAGTAAAATGACAACATCTATGTTTACAAGGATATTCTTGTTTTTTCATGATTTGATGAAATTTTGTGACAATTTTAAGGCATTAATTCATCAAGAAAATAATTTTCTAGGTCATAAAATAATTGTTATTATTTTCCATTTAAAATCCATTTAATTACATGAAAATATTTCCATGTTATTATTGTCTAAAATGATCAACTTTATGTCTTAAAAAATCTCTAACTTTTCTAGATTTTCTAATATATTTTGGGAATTTATAGAAGTTAAAATCATTTAGAAATGACTTTGCTAAACAAGAAAATGTTTTTTTATGTTTAATGACTTTTTAAGGTTTTTAAGTGTATGTGCCATGTGTCATGATAACAACAATTGGATTTTCTCTCTCTCCCTCTCCCTCTTTCTTCCATGCATTAAAAATTCTCCATTGCACCTCTTTTTCTCTCTTCGTCATATTTCTCTATGTCTCTCTCTCTCTCTATGCTGCACTTCTACTCCTCTCTCTATGCACCTCTTCTTCTCTCTATTGCCACTTATAATTCCCTCTCCCTCTCTTTAGAATTCTCTCTTCTTTGTCTATCACGACACTATCTCCCTTTCTCCACTACATTTCTCAATCTCTCTCCACTATACCCCTCTTTCTTTCTTTCTCTGATGCGCTTCTTTCTCTCTCTTCCTTTCTCCAGCTTGATAACATGCATATTTAACTTAAATTATTATCTCATTTAACTAATATTCATGCTCATTTTATATAATTATGATGCATGTTATCATAGTTTTATGAATTTTCTCCATTGGTATGCCATTTTACTAAAGTTCATATTTTTGCATACTTTAAGGTTAATTATGTGTGTTAATGATTTATGACCTTTAATAAGACCAAAAAAATAAAAATTAACCACCTTTTGTGATTTTCATTTTTTTCTTTGGTAAAGATGAAGAAAAGAAGAAAGAAAAGAAGAAGAGGATAGAATAATCAAAGAAAATGAGTGGATGATAGGGTTCACTTACTATTATTTTTGACTTCATTATTTATTCTTCTTTTAATTTCTATTTTAGATGGCATGATATTAAAAATGAATAAATTTGTGAGCCAATGGAGAAAATTTGAGTAAAAAAGGAGTTCTATTTTTTAAGATATTAATTTCTGAATTTTCTAGATTTTTCTGAAATTTATTTTGATTTTTCAGGAATTTTTAGGATTTAATTCCTGATTAAAAATAGAAAATAGTGTTTAATTATTGCGCCGGGCCCGCGGAGATGACGTTGCGACGCCACGTGGATGCCTACGTGGTGCGAGGAGGTCTTTGGGCTGGCAAGTGATGGGCCCACGGGTTTGTGGGCCCACGTAAGTTTATTGGGGCGTTGACACATTTGCTTAAGGGAGCCCCACGTTTTATACGCAGAATTTTCACTTATTTCTTCCTTGTGGGAATATGTTCCTTTTAATTTTGAGATTGCAGGACACATGGCATCGTGTGGCGCGTTGGATGCGATCGCATCAACTAAAGTGTGTTGGTCATGTGGACTCGGGTCCACCCGATCGCCATCAAATGTACGTGCGCAAAGAAAGACGATCGATCACGTAAGGGAAAATCAGACGCTCAAGATTAAATCGCGCTTTCGGCGATTGTGGAGTGACATGTGGACGCATCAGGATCTTATGGGATACTTATGGGATCGTGGGATGGTGGTCCACGACGATCGTGCAATCGCGGCTGTTGATCCATCTTCTCCGAATCACGCGGCTCACATTTTTTAGCGGAAAATTTCCTACAAAACGTTGTTCTTCCTCTTTTTGAAATCAACTCTTGATTGAATTGTGAAGGAATTAAGCAGTTTTTGAGCAATTGGAATTATCCCCTTGAACGTCGAACGTATGTCGAGGAAGAAATCGATCAAATACACTTCAATCGACGTGATTTGGAGCTCAGTCTTTCTGTCAATCGGGTTAGTAGTGCGAATTGATCATTCATCTTGCAAAAATTGTAATTAAGATTATATTTAGGTAGTCCATTTCAGTTTTAAATTGATTTGTTCTTCATTTTTGCCCAAATTGGGTGTGGATATTTGTTTATTTTGATACAAGGATTTCTCCCTGATCTTAAGTCCAAATTGTTTGATTTAGATTCCTTGTTTCATCAGCTTTCTGTGGATAGCAAAATTGTAAACTTTCATCATCATTTGACCCTTCAATTTAACGTTTGACCATCTACTCCTCATTTTCAATCCAAATTTTGGCAGTTACTTACGGGGGCAATTACTCTCATATGTGAAATTTGACAATTTTGGTCTCTTTAGAATCCTGTGGTTGTTATCTTCCTATTCATATGTGAATCGTAAGATTTGGATATCATTTGGTTAATCAATTTGAAGATTTACACCGAAGTGTTCATTTTGGGAATTTTCTAATCTTTGATTTTTAATAATTTATGATAAATCCAATTCTTCTCCAAACATCATGAATTACATATCAAAAATTTCCATTTTCTCTCAGTTTCTTGAATATATAATTTTTGTAATAGTTTAAGCTCTTTTTGTTCTATGATTTTATAGAGAGTTAACAGTTGGACAAACTCAATGCTTTGACCTTAACTTTTGATATTTCTTCATCAAATCAGCTTCTATACTCTTAAAATATCTTATTTGGCATACTTATATCATGACCATTAATTAAATCTCATTTTAACTTCTTAAAAACCTTATTTAAACCTATATTTGACCAAGTCAACTAGTGGTGTATGATCCCCGTCGCCGCCAAGGCATGACACCACGGCGCCGGAGGAGCCGATACCCACTCGCGTCCAACTCCCTCGACAGGCAAAGACGAAGGATGCTGACTTCCACCACAACGCGTGAGGACCTTGCCTCGCCACAACATGTCACAGCCCGAGCTCGCGCGCGCGTGGATCTATCTGCTTATTTTGTTATTATGGACTTCGTTAGAACGCACGTGTTTAAGCGAGCCTTTGCTTATCTTCCTCTCCCCCTTTTTAGATTTTTCGACGGGTTCTCCCCTTTTCAGAGCCTTTGACAACTCGTGAAGCCCTCTTCTTTGTGAACCTTATTTTTCTATGAGCATGTTTAGGCTTTTGGGTTGTGGGCCTCAAGTGGGCCCTTTCCCCTCTCGGCGCATTATGGGCTCTATAAGAGGGGAAGGGACCCACCCCCCCCCCCCCCACAAACCCTAGCTGTCATTTGAGAAAAATAAAGGAGAATCTCCATCTCAAGTGATTGCTCATCGAAGCGTGAGGAAGAGATCCTACCGCCATTGCCGCCGCCACACGCAAGGTGCTGCCTCCATCGCCACCGCTACTTCCTCCATCTCTTGCCGCATTCACCTGCATTGCAGCCGTTGTACACTCCGTGCCACCGCCGTCGCCACCCAAGCCGCCGCTGCCGCCCAGCGCCGCTGTCGTCATCACTCGCGCCGCCACCACCGCCGCTAGTGTCACCCTTCCCATTCCTGCTTTGATCTGTCAACGTCGTTGCCCAGCCGTCGCTGCCTGGATCTGCTGCTGCCATTCAGCAGCATCCTGAATCTTCCTCACGATCCCTTCCCTAGAGCTATTCCACTGCCAAATCACACCTCCCCTCCTCCCATCGCCCCATTCCCCCTCCTTCTCCTCCCTACCAGTTACATGCATTCCCCTCCCCGACTCCCAGTTGCACGTTTACCTTCCCATCGCCGCCCAACCGACTCCATCCCACGTTCAAATCATCATTTCCCCACATCCATCCCCACTATCCAAACGATTTCCATTCTCACCTATTGAGTTCGCCCGACCGTTCATCCGCTTCATCATCCCGACGATCCACCTTCTCTCTCTTTGCATGACCATCCTGGAGTTCTTACCCATTGCTCGACCGACCTCGCCCCTCCCCTCTCAGAATTCTTCCACCCCACCCTCTGGCTTCCCCTCCTCGATTTTCTCCCATCCTCTTCCATGCCCCTCCTCTAGCAATCTTGAATCTTCTCCTCGCACCAAACTTCCCACAAACCCGCACCCTATCAATCCGTGACGCAACCCGACGCCGCTTGAAATCCCATTCTGCGGAATTCGATCCCCTCCGCAAAATTCAATCGTCTACGGCCTCCAATCTGCTACGAAATTCTACCGATCATGGAAATCGACATTGTCTTCACTCAAGATCAAACTCATCCACCACTGACGCACGAATTCGACCTCACAGTAGTCATTTTCCCTTTCACGCTCGGTCGAGGACTCACACTCACCCAGCCGCCTTCACGCCCCAAAACTTCCCTCTGTGGGAGTAATCTGAGCCGTCAGATCCTAATCCGATGGGAAGTCTCTTAAGCTCTGGGAAAAAATCGGGAGCGTCCATTCTTAGTAGTTATAACGGTGTGGATTAAAAGAAGACATGTGTGGGTCCCACAGATGGTTATTTCCATTTTGATTCTTCGTTCTTCTTGTTTTCTTTTAAATAAACCAAGTGTATGACCGGAACAAAGTGCGAGTGAAGTGAATGAATTTTTTTGTTGTCTTTCAACTTCTTGTTCTTGATCTTCCGAGAGTGCACCCGATCGGAAGTGATCACATGGAGGGTTCTATTCGCGTAGTGAGGACGTGTTCTAACAAGTGGTATCAAAGCTCCTGATCGTCGTGAGATCTGCGGAAAATGCCGAGAAGAGGTGAGACATCGACTCAGGGTGAGAAGTCAACGACTGGTGAAGCGGTCAAGAAGTTCGAGGTAGTCGCTCCGACGCCTCTAACTCAACTCTCCGCAACGAATTACCGTCATTGGGCAATGATAATGGAAGTGCATCTCGATGCCCAAGGACTATGGGAAGTTGTTCTTGGTACTGACATGAACAGACAGAAGGATAGACTGGCTCTATCAGCAATGCTAGCAGCTATACTGGAGTCTTCAGGCGTTCAGTTAGATACCAAGAAGACAGCTAAGGTGAATTGGGAGATAATACAATCTTTCCACGTTGGAATAGATCGTCTTGCCCAATCGAGAGCTCAAGGACTCCGAAGAGAATTCAGGAATCTCTCTATGAAAAAGACTGAGAAGGTGAGTGAATTCATACATAAATTCTCTCAAATTGTGTTTGAATTATGCCAACTTGGAGAGAGGGTGGATGATAAAGTATCGATCAAGAAGCTTCTTCGGTCAATGCCACAGAGGTATGATTCTCTGACGCTTTCTTTAGAGAAATTTGGTGATTTAGATACAATGTCGCTAGTGGAAGCCATCAGATCCTTGAAAGTTCAAGAGATGAGACTGTTTGAGAGAGATGCAAGGGAGGAAGAACAGGCTCTATTATCCCATGCGATGAGCAAGTTCAAGAAAACAAAACCGGAAGAAGGACAATCATCGCGCGGAAGAGCAAGAGGCAGAGAAAGAGGTAGAGGAAGGAGAAGAGATCAAGGAAGAGGCAAATCTCCACCGAATGAAGAGCAAAAACAAGAAGGGATGAGAAAGCCATTTGACAAATCAAAGGTGAGGTGTTATAATTGCTAAGAATTTGGACATTTTGCCGATGAATGCAAAAACAAAAAAAAAACTAAGAGTGCGGGAAGAGATCGTGAACTTAACAACTGAGGAATCGACATTATTCATGGCATACACAGAAGATATACTTCTACAAGGTGTTCAAGATATGAGAATTCAAGATAATCAGTGGTATCTTGACACGGGAGCAAGTTCACACATGACAGGTATGAGATCTTTTTTCAGATCTATTGATGAAAATCAGAGAGGAACAATAAAGTTTGGGGATGAGTCATCAATAGCATTTGAAGGAAAAGGATCCATCATAGTAAATTATTCAAACGGGGAAGAATTAAAACTTGAAGGTGTACTGTTTGTTCCGACCCTAAAGGTAAACATACTGAGCTTGGGAAAACTTGATGATGACGGGTTACATCAAGTTTAGGAGGAGGAATTCTCGCTATATTTGATGATAAAGGAAATATATTTGCAAATATTCAGAAGTCGAGGGGAAGTATGTGCTTGATTAAACTAAACATCCCAGAAGTTTGTCAAATCTTACGGGAGGAGGAAGGTGCAGTTTGGTTGTGGCGTTATAGACTATGTCATCAAAAATTTTGAAAAATTGATGACATGAGAAGGGCTGAGCTGGTAAGCGGCTTACCAAAAATTCGATTCTCTGACCATTTTTGCAGAAATTGTATGGCAGGAAAACAGAATAGAAGACCATTTCTAGATAAATCAAAATTCATAGCATCAAGGAAACTCCAACTAATTCATGGAGATATCTGTGGACCGATCCGACCATTAAAAGTAGGAGGAAGAAGGTACTATTTCTTACTAATTGATGACTATTCTCGGTTAATGTGGGTGGCTTTCCTAAAAGATAAGTCAGATGCATTTCAGCATTTTAAGAAGTTTAAGAACTTAGCTGAATCGGAAAGTGAAGAGAATGTTAAGTGCTTTAGAACTGACAGAGGAGGTGAGTTTAATTCACAGGAGTTTAATGCCTACTGTGAAGAGAATGATATTAAGAGATAACTTACTACACCTTATTCACCACAACAAAATGGTGTGGCTGAGAGGAAGAATAGGACAATTATGTCTTGTGTGAGAAGTATGCTAAAGGAGAAGAAATTGCCTCTAGAACTATGGGCAAAAGCTGTAAATACTTGTGTTTATGTTCTGAATCGTTCCTATACCAAGAGTTTTGAAAATTCAACACCATATGAAAGGTGGAGTGGGAGGAAACCAAACATAGATCATCTACGGGTTTTTGGGTCTGTGGTTCATGTAAAAACCACAAAGAGAGTGAGTAAACTTGAAGACAAAAGCAATTTGATGGTTTTTATTGGGTATGAATTAGGTACTAAAGCCTATAGATGTCTTGATCCCCTGAGTTTCAAGGTAACTATAAGTAGAGATGTTGTTTTTGAGGAACATCAAAGTTGGGATTTCAGTCAACAGGGTGGTCAACGCATTGATTTCACTTTATCTTCAGCCAATGAGCTGGTCAGTTTATCAGAAAACTCAGCCATCTATCAAAACTCAAATTCAGCATCAGATTTACCCTCATATGACCAAGGAAATCAAGATCCAATTCATGGAGAAGAAGAAGATGAAGAAAGGTCCGAAAGGTACATATCGATTCAATCGATCTATGAGGATACCCAAGAGATAGATGAAGAAGAAGTGTTGTTTATATCAGGAGAAGAACCATCTTCATATGAAGCAGCAGTCAAAGAAGAAATATGGAGAATTGCAATGGAAGAGGAAATGGAATCGATAGATAAAAATTTGACATGGGTTCTTGTGAAACCACTTCTGAATTGCAGGCCAATAGGAGTGAAATGGATTTACAAAGTAAAGAGGAATTCAACTGGTAAAGAGTAATATCTTACAAGACACAAGGCCCGGTTAGTGGCTAAAGGCTACAGTCAAAAAAGTGTTCTCTCCAGTTGCAAGAGCAGAATCTATTCGAATTTTAATAGCTCTAGCAGCACAATTGGAATGGGATTTACATCACCTTGATGTAAAATCCGCATTCCTTAATGGTGAGATTAAAGAGGAGGTGTATGTGCATCAACCGGAAGGTTTTATAAAAAAGGGAAAAGAGGATTATGTCTTGAGATTGAGAAAAGCTCTCTACGTGCTTAAACAAGCCCCAAGAGCATGGAATTCTAAGTTTTATAATACACTAAGATCAATTGGATTTATTAAAAGTGTTAATGATCAAGCAGTTTACATATCTAACATCAAAGGAGATAGAATTCTGGTTGGAGTGTATGTGGATGATTTGATCATCACTGGATCAAAACCTCAGAGAATTGAGGAATTTAAATTCTCAATGAAGACTAAATACGATATGACTGACTTCGGTCTATTAAACTCATACTTGGGTGTTGAGGTGATACAGAGTAAATCTGAAATCAGATTGTGTCAACCAAACTATGCTTTGAAGGTGCTAAAGGAATTCAATATGGAAGAATGCAACTCGGCCAAAACTCCAATGGAATGTTGTCTCAGTCTAAGCAGAGTAGGTGAAGGTGAGGAAGTGGATTCTACTTGCTTCAGAAAAATGAACGGTTGTCTGAGATATTTGACACTAACTCGACCGGATCTGATTTACTCAGTAAGTTATCTGAGTCGGTTCATGAGCAAACTATACTCAGATCACATGGCAGCAGTTAAGAGAGTGCTGAGATATGTTAAAGGGACCACAGAGTACGGTTTAGTGTATAAAAGAAATAAGGAATCAAGTTTAATTGGGTTTTGTGATAGTGATTATGCAGGTGATCAGGATGACTGAAAGAGCACGTCAGGGTATATTTTCTTCTTTGGATCGAATCGAATTGCGTGGAATTGCAGTAAACAAAAGGTCATTGCTCTGTCATCTTGCGAAGCGGAATATATATCTTCTACATCAGCTGTGTGTCAAGGTGTGTGGATGAGTAGATTTATACACGAATTGGTTGAAGAATTTGTCGAGAACTTTGATCTCTACATCGACAACAAATCGGCTATAGAAATTAGCCGAAATCCCGTATATCACACACGAACAAAGCATATTGAAGTCCGATACCATTTTATTCAGAATTGCATAGAAGAAAATAAAGTGATGCTGAAATATGTTAGGAAAGACGATCAACTCGCCGATCTATTCACGAAGCCACTCGGAATTACAAAATTCATTGAGTTTCGGCAGAAAATCGGCCTCGCCAAAGTGAAGTGAAGCTCAGATTAAAGAAGAGCTTGTGGGAGTAATCTGAGCCGTCAGAACCTAATCCGACGGGAAGTCTCTTAAGCTCTCGAAAAAAAATCGGGAGCGTCCATTCTCAGCAATTATAACGGTGCGGATTAAAAGAAGACATGCATGGGTCCCACAGACGGTTATTTCCATTTTGATTCTTCGTTCTTCTTATTTTCTTTTAAATAAACTAAGTGTATGACCGGAACAAAGTGCGAGTGAAGTGAATAAATTTTTTTGTTGTCTTTCAACTTCTTGTTATTGATCTTTCGAGAGTGCGCCCGATCGAAAGTGATCACACGGAGGGTTCTATTCGCGTAGTGAGGATGTGTTCTAACACCCTCAACATTCACACCGTCCCGGTTGTTCGCTCCTCTCTCCTCCCTGCCGATTTCTCTTCTGTACGCCGCTCGAATTCCTGAGATTGCAAAAAACGGGGAATTCATAGCTTCAGATTGCCGCCACCTGCCCGATGGCATATCCTTCAGCTATGCGCCGCGTTGTGCCCTCCGTGTTTGCACCGGGGTTGGGCAAACTCTCATGTCGATGTCAACTCCCCCCAGTGTCACCCTTGGACGTGCATTCTGCCCTGATCGAGCTTGCGTCTCAGGAAAGATCGGCCATTCATTGCCCACGCTAGTCCTGCGCCACACAAGTGTCCGCCCCCTATTGTCTCGTGGGCATTCTTGTTGCATCCGCTCCCCCACACCAGCATCCAAGACCGCGCCTGAGCTGCATACAGACCATCCTCCCTGGTCCACTCCTATCTGGACCTCAACTGCTCCCTCTGCTCGCTTCTGCATCCTCTCCAGCGCGATCCGGTGGTTTTCGATTTGTCCAGTGCCTGCGTGAGCTATGCACCCACACCAGCCATTGCCCGCTCTTCAGATAACTTATTCCTGCACCAAGGATTCCGCCCGATCCACGACGCCGCCAATTTGGCCTGCTTCTGCCGACCATTTGTGCCACGTACGAACGACCCCCATCATCACGACCGATCGGGCACGCGCCCCGCAGTTTAGGTCGGCATCCCCTCCCGTTAAATTGAAGATCTTTTATCTCTTTTAGTATTTCCCGCACTTACTTCTACCGCCGTTGGGACTCAGTTTAGGTCGAGTGATTAAACAACTCGAGAGGATTGAGACTATGGTCCAATCCGTCGGGTTGACTGTCGAGCTCCCATCGACAACCCGAGGCTCCCCGCCTGCATGGACGTGGACTGGGATGTCTCCCAGATTGATACTACTTGGCGCACTCTCGAGCTCCAGAGGGGACATCCGGGAAGATATCTTGCTTGTTGACATTAGTAAGTCATTATGTTCACTGTAGTTCACCCTAGGATATCCTTTCCCTCGCCTAAACCTTAGTAGCTCGATGCGTGACCGGCTTAACACCCTGGTCATGCATCATCAACTCTTTGATCAAAGTCAACCATGTTCTTTGTGGATCAACCCAATCTTTACACTATACTTGATTTCATATATGTGTTATTGTGAGTTCAAAATTATAAATTGTTTGGACCGACGTTTGTGTGTTGTTAATGACCGCATAAAACGCTTCATCACACCCCTGCTCTCTTTCTCTCTCTAGCAAACTTATCTACCGCTCTCCCTTTCTTTGTCGCACCTCTCTTTCTCTCTCTAGTATGCTTCTCTCCCTCTCTCTCACATGCTGGCTTCCGATGTAGAAAATTTATCATTGGTAAAAAATGATGACATTGATGTCAAAATTTTTAGAAAATAAAAAATGATAAAAAAATAACATGAGAGGAGAGATGAGAGAGAGACTATTTTAAAAAAAACTTAAGGTTAAGTTTACCTCTATTGTGTCTTTTGAGACATGAGAGTTCATGGGACATGACGACATGAGATTTTAACGTAGATTTGATAGTAGTTATAGGGAGAGGCTTTTGATAAGATAGTCGAGAGACAATGGGTGGGGATGGAGCTATGTGGATTGTTCGGCTCAAATAGAAACAACAGAGAAGAAGATATGTGGTGGGGACACCTCAATAAAAAGAGAAGCACCCAAGGAGACAACAAAGCATTACAACCTAAGGAGAAATTCTAGGATTCGGTGTCATCCATATGAAGTAAATAACATGCTGATCCTAACAAAGAAGTTCAAGACTCTATCATTAGAAGACATTTCTACATCAAAAGAATTTGAAGACAAGAAGAGGAGCAAGCCCATGAAGATGGGGATGCCATCCCTTAATCCTTAGAATCCTTAAAATACTTCCCTTTGACTTGGCCAAACCCTACTCTTGACCTAAAACCTTTAATTTTGAGCCGTTAACCAAGTCAAATGATGGAGAATTATTTCAAAACATGAACACAAGGGTTCCAAGTGAACCTAGATATAACTTAAGGAAGAGATTTCATTCTCAACAGTAACAAGATTCTATACTCTTCCTTATGAGTTTGAGAACCTCACCATTCATTAAATGAATGAAGAAAGACCTTTCTAAAATATTGAAAGAGAGTATAGATTTAAAGGAAATTATTTTCCCTCCTCCTCCAATTATATACTAATCCAAAGATTGACTTGGTTAAAAGAAATTCAACCTTATCCTTAGATACTTAGAATTCCTTGAATGGACCAAGTTAACCACCCTTACCTTGGTATAGGTTCCTTAATTTCCAAAACACATCCACTATATCATAGGTACCTTGTATAAAATAATGATCTCAAGAAAGAAAACCAGTAGGAACATCTTTGTGTTATATTTCCTTCTCTTTGAAGACCACCTATAGTTAGAATTTAGGAGAGATATAATTATTATTACTTATGGAAGCATTTTCATTGGATTCTACTTCAAGTCTAGCACCCATGCAAGAAGAGTGAAGACCATTCTCTTCACCATCTCCTACTCGAGCAAAGACATCACAGTTGAAGAAGAAGATGAAGACTTACCATCAACCATCAAAAGAGCATTGAAAATACATCGAAACATCCATGGAATATGAAACAAGTTTTCCAAGCTCTATGAAGATTATGAAGATTGAACGTATTGCTGCCAACCGAATGAATAGCTATACTCTCCACAATCACAACTACCACAAGCCATCGAGAGAGCACAGTTTATCTCACATCCTCTCTCCCTGCTGGTATGTGACTGAAGGAGAGACAAGAAGGCCTCCAAGGTCCTCTCAAGGTCAATGAATTACACATCTTCTCCCTCGGACATTAGGAGAACAGTGGAGACATATGAAGCCAAATTATGAAGAGCCTAAAGGAAGCTCAATCCATGAGGACTACCTCCCCTTCACACGAAGCCCTCACAGATAAGACAAGGAAGAAGTTCAGTCTTATATCTCCCAACGGATAGTCCCCTTCATTATAAAAACTTTTCACGATGTTATGTCAATAGATTCCACGAGAAGATAGTTTAACTTACTGAGCAACCGCCACGAGGCTTCACGAAATCAAGCTAGAATATACATATTCATAAATTCTTCCCAAGTATCTCCATCACGTGAAGACTTGAAGGACAGGAAGCATCCCCACGGCCGCCTCTACCTCCTCGTCACCTCGTCCAGGAGCACTATTCGAGACGTCAAGATGTCTCATATCCACGAGAAAAGGACGACAGCCGGTTATTGACCCAGAGCGACTCAAAGACCCGTTGACTTTGCGCAGGGGTTGCTTGATGAGAAGGACAAATGGGAAATCATTTGGGAGCAGCCGTTGATGAGCATATGATGAAGAATCTCCGTCGGATTAGCACTAGAGGGAGGAACTCTATGAACTCCCAGATCACCTCCTTATTTCCCTGCAAGTCTAGTCCCACCGTGAAAACTCAAGCATTGCGCGCAGACGTGAGGACTCTCCACGCAAAGACTCCGAGCAGAGCTAATTCCACCAGCTATCGCCTGATATCTATCTTTTCGTCGCCTCAACCAACGTCAACTCTCTACGGCTACCATCAATTATCTTCTTACGGTTATCAGACGCCCGCGGGATACGAAATTAAAGAAGCATCACAAAACCGAGCCGGTCCACGAACACCACCCTACAATATCACAAACGACAAGTTGACCTGAGATCATTGAGATTAACATCTCCTTCGTAATCTAACGAAGATCCTTAACTCAGTAAGACTCCCAGAACATATCGCGACTACTCATACGCGACGAATAACCACCGCGACGCGTCGATTCAATGTAACTTCTTTCGCCTCACCCTATAAAAGGGAAATTGTAAGAGACGACAAGTAGTTGTTTTTGATGAAAATTGGTTCCTTGGTTACGTTGTCTCTGTGTTCTTGTGTTTCCCTGTGCCTCTCCCGCATACTCTTCTCCGAGATTCTACCTTCCTTTCTGGTTCTCCTCCCGCTCTGTCCACTTTCATCCATATCGCGTCCGAAGCCTTTCGAGGATATTTTGGGTCAGTTGGTGTAGTCCAAAAACGTCGTCTTCAGCGTCCGATAAGGTATCATCCTCTTTCATCTTTCACCGTGAAATAGTTCCTCTCAAAATCGTAATTCCAAGGTTGACTCTCCGATTTCCACTTACTATCTGTCGCAAGACTGTTATCCGAGAATCGGAATAACTATTTCCCTTATCCTACCTTTCTAATAACTGAATTTACTATATATTATTCTTCCTATTCGTTACATTCCTGCTACCGCCTTCTCCACGTATTCCGTATTCTCTTCTCATCGCCGTCAACACTATTTTCTTCTCTACGTATCAATCCTCTGCTAGTTTCCATCTCGTTACCCATAGTCTTCATCATATCATCCACACTATCGTCTCTCTTAATCTCTTTTATTCATAATCACCATCATATCCATCCTACATATATTCCATACTCTTCCTACTCCTCCTCTCTTAAATTGCTTAACATACTAATTATTCTCCTTCTTATAGTAATTCACTCTTATTATCGTCATCATTCATTCACCTATTCACATCCTTCTTCCATTATTTACTCAATAATTTTATATAATTTTAAACTTTCATATTATCAATATCATTTTCATCTCCACACTACATAATTACAATAAGAATTAATTTTCTTCATTAATAATATATAAAAATATATATATATTATCTTTTCATCTCATCTCTTCTCTTCCCACACATAATCCTATCTATTTTAAATTATCTATTCTATATTATTCTCAATGATATCATTTCATAGGTCCCCCATTAGATTGTAGGATTATTTCATAATTAAAATTAGTAGATATTCATATCTATTTCACTCATTATTCCTCACATATTCACATTCATATTCTCATCTACATGCATAGCATTTATTTTAAAATATCCTACATCATCAAACCACTTTCCTAAAATTTAGGAACCCCTTTGACTAAGTCAATCATTTCCCTAAATTATAGGAAGCAATTTTAGATTCCCAAATTTCAAGTTATTTGCATCATAGATCCTTATTTGACCAAGTCAACCTGAACCCATGATTTTAGGGCAGATTACTATACCCAAATTACCCCTAAAATTTCCACCAATTAAAACCCTCCAAGTGGCTTTTTAAGGCATCCTTTCAAGAGGATCGAAATTTCTCCTCAAAAGGTGGCACCCCTTGAAGAGACACACCCCCTCAAGAGTTTAACAATTCTCTCTCTTCCCCTATTTATGTGGATCTTGTGAAACTCTCTCTCATAATTTGAAATTTGAAAGTGTTTGAAGTTTTATTGTTCCCCCACTCTTTCTCTCTCATTCTCCACAAATTTCCCCCCTTCTCTTTCATTTTCTCTCATCCACACACCAATCCATAACTTTTCCCTCTCCATCCCTCTTCTTCTTCCTCTCCACAACACACTTTTCATTTCTCATTCTTCTCCTCCTTCCCTCTTTTCATCATTCCTATTCATTCCCTTCTCTCTTTTCTCTCAAATCAAGGAGTAATCAAGAAGGAGATTTCAAATTTTTCCCCAACAAGGTCACATCAGTCAAGAATCTCCATCAAGGTACTCTCATTCCTCTCATTTTGTGTGATAGATCATCCTTCCCCCAAAATCTCTTGCTCTTAGGATTTGTGTGAACCCTAGGATAGCCTCTATTCATATATTTGGGTATTCATGCACATTGGTTGTGAAATTTGGTCTTATTCATTGAATAGAAACTCCACTTCAAGGTTATTAAAAAATGATCTCTCTCTACTCTCCAATTGTGGGATTAACCCTAGGAGTTCAAGGTCACCAATCTTAAAAATTCACAGCATCCCTGATGTAGGATATTTTAAAGAAATTCTATGTATGAAGATGAGAAGGTGAATGTGAATATGTGAGGGAGAAATGAGTGAACTAAGGAGAATATATATTTTAATTGTAAAATAATCCTACACTTTAATGGAGGACCTATGAAATGATATCACTGAGGAACTAGATGAATAATTCAGAGAAATTAATGTGGGAGAATATTCGGAATTATAAAGATAATAGTGAAGATAAAGATGAAGATTGTGTAGAGAAGATAAACAGATAAGAATAGAAAAGATATTAATTAATGAATGAGAATGTTTATTAAGATAAATCTATAATATGGAGGGGATTTAGGATTGATAATTTAAAATTTTTAAAGTGTCTATATAAGATAAATGATAGGGAAGATAATGCAATTAGAGGTTGATGAGGATAGAGATAGGTTTGTGATTTGTGAAGAGGAGAAGTATGATTATTGGGTTAGATAATTTAGGTTTTGAATAGAAGAGTAAGAATAATGCAAAGAAGATTAAGGATATGGCAGTTATGTGGTTGAACAGCAGTGATAACGATAATGACTGAGAAAATAAGAAGAACGGATATGATGCTCAGAAATCGTGGGAGGAATGGAGAATAGTGTGGGGGTTAAAGAAGACAGAGAGATTGAAAAAAAGGATCGGATGATAAGATTTTCGTGAAGAGGGATAATGAGAGATAAATGAATGGTAATTGGGGACTATCGAAGTTGTTATATTTCGGGTAAGAGAAATAAGATAGAGGATAAATAGGATAGCAGAATCTAACTGGACTTACGGATATTTTATGCGAACCATTAATACTAAAAGGGAGAGAACAATTACTTGGGATTGAACAGAAAGTGAGGCCGTAAGATTTCACGAAGTGACCCAGATTATCCTTGATTCGTGGCAGACGTAAAGTGGTTGAAAGAGGACAGAACGAAGGGAGAAAGGGAAATAAAGATTGAACTCGGGATGGAGAGGATGGGGGAGAGGGATTGAGGGAGACACGAGGATGAACACGAACACAGATAAAAAGTAACCAAAGGTAACCAAATGATGAAGAATTATTTCAAATCATGAACACAAGGGTTCCAAATGAACCTATACTCCTCTTAATCATGAGTTTGAGAAATTATCCATTCATTAAATGGATGAAGAAGACCTCTCTAAATAATTGAAAGAGAGTCTAGATCTTAAGGGAATTATCTTCCCTCTTTTCCCTATTTTATATTGATCCAAAGATTGACTTGGTCAAAAGAAATTAGCCTTCTCCTTAGATAATTAGAATTCCTTGAATGGACCAAGTCAACCACCTTCTACCTTGATATAGGCTCCTTATTATCCAAACCACATCCACTATATCATAGGTACCTTGTGTGAATAAATGATCTCAAAAGAAAAGAATAAAAGGAACATCTTTATCATTCCATTTCCTTCTTTCTTTGAACACCACCTCTAGTTAGAATCATAGGAGGGATCAATTACTTATGGAAGAAACTATTGCCTCAACCTATTCAAGACAAGACTTTGCATGAGTAAAACCATTCATCTACACATTCAACAGGGAAGATTGAGCATTAATGAAGCTAATCAAGAAAACTGTGCTCCCCACTATCTTCTATTCATGCAAGACCTTCACAATCAAAGATGAAGATGAAGAAGTGTCCTCAAACGGCATGGGAACAATGAAGATTAATCAAGCTCTTATGAAAGTTGTGAAGTCTTCGAATGAGTTTCAGCAATCAATCAAGCATTTATCATGGAGTCCCACATGAGAGGAGCTTTACAAGTGAAGACCATCAAGACATCCACAACTACTGAAGCTAATCCATGACTACTGAAGCTTTACAAGTGAAAATCACATCCCATCTACATAAGACATCCACGGCTACTGAAGAGGAAGATAATAAAGATATCATTACGATTTATAATCATGGTCAATGGCCCTCCTTAATGCCAATATACCACGGTCAACCCTCTACAGAACGTAGCAGTGAGAAGACCCACACAAAACTTACCAAGGACTCCATCGTGAAGCCACTATCATCAGAGAAACCCGAGGACTTCACGAGAACTTGGAGACAGCGAAGAGACAAAAGGGTGATACGCATGAAGATGATAAGCAAAGTCAAAGGCTGACACTCCTTATCACCAGTAAAAGCGCCTCATCTAGCCTGCTTTCGCACAATCAAGGCCTCTGGAATTCCCTTCGTCGCCTCACTCTGATGACAAGTAGCTGACGGACTTCTGTCGACTCTACGTATCATCGGGATACCCCGTTGACTTCAATCTGAAAAGAAGTTACAGCCGCTCCATTGCTGATGATCAACACAAGAATAAGGATAAGTCCCCAACTAAGGAAGAACATAAGCACTGACCATCTCTACCCTCTCCCTACCAACATCAGTGATCCACGAAAAGAATAGCAGCCACGCTAACTTCTATCAGTTGCTCCTCACCCAAGAACGAGATCTCAAGAAGCAGACTCAACCAAACTTCTGCCATCGGATCTTTGCCAGAGACTCCATTTCTTAGAGCCAAGCGGAACGAATCTGCAGTCGTCCTCAGCAACTCCACGCTAACGGTTGTCTTGCCAATCACTAAGTAAAAAATTTGAAGGTTGACGCTCACGCCATCGAAGTCAACAGATAAGTCAGAGGACATCATCACGAATCTATCATGACTACGTCGATACGCGCGTGGAGGATAATAAGTTGGAAAACTTATGGCTGAATCCAACTCCACTTACGCGTTGTGACGGTTCCACAACCATCATCATCATCATGAACCCAAAATGATCAGACGGCATTTACAAAAAATTTTAAGACGCAAGAAATTTTCCCGACGGGGCTTAACTGTCCAAGCACGGCCGACGCTAATGTAACGTGTCGTATCATCTAACTCTTCTTCTCTCCCACTCTATAAAATGGGAGATTGTAAGAACAAGAAGCAAGTTGTTTTTGATAAATTTGGGTTACCCTATGGTTCGTTTTTACCTCTGTGTTCATCGTTTCTCTCTATGTTTCTCCCGCAAACCTTCATCTTCCGAGTTCTATCTCCCTCTCCTTTTATCCCTCCCACTTTGTCGTCTTTCTCCACTTCAAGCCTGAAACAAATCGAGGTTGTTTTGGATCCTTAGGAGAAGCCCGTCGGCATCATTTTTCGTCAAAGTCCAGGTAATCGTGCTTTCTATCTTCGTGATAAAGGTTCAAAATCTTAGGATCATAAGTCCAACTTAGATCCAATCATTACTATATGTTCTCCTTCTGCAATTATTATCTGATCTTCTCATCACTCTATCCCTCTTTCATGATATTCGTGTTATTCCCTTTCCGAGTCATAAATCTTCCTCACCGTTAACACTAACCTCTCCTCCAGTATCTATCATTTCGATATTCTTCATATCCTCTCATCTCTTTTATATTTTATAATCTACCAATCTACCGTTCTCTCTTTTGTGTTAACATCTATATATATATATATAGCCGCCATCGTCCTCAATAGCTGCCATCGTCTCCTCAATACAACTCGAGATCTTTAGATCCTCTTAAATATCAATGGCGCCTACCTCATCGGACTCATGTAAAAGATGTCGCATCAACTTGTTCATGCTCACCGTCATCATGTTATCTCCAACCTGAAATATAACTTTCCCCTTGTCCCAATCTGTGATCACTTTTGCGGTAGCTAAAAATGGTCTCCCTCGTATGATGGGAGAGTCGGTGAAGTCCTTCGGGGATTTTATATCCACGATAATAAAGTCTACCGAAAAGTAGCAGTTTTCGACCTTAACTATCACATCCTCTATTACCCCGTGAAGTCATCTCACAGATCCGTCTGCTAAGCTCAGCTTGATAAATAATAGCTGCAACTTGCCAAGTGGACAAATGTCATACACTCCCTTCGAGAGAATATTGACACTAGCCCTCGTGTCGAGGAGAGATCGAGTGAAAGTCCTACCCCCTATCTCTCAACTAATCATGGGAGCTCTCGGATCACGTCTCTTACGAGGAAGCGTACTCAGCATGATAGAACTAATCGTCTCACTCATCTGGATATATTTTGGCTTCCTCGTAGGGGTGCAAAGTCCTTTCAGGAACTTCGCGTAGGATGGAATATGCTGGATGGCATCTACTAATGGGATGGTTGATAGTAACCGCCTAAAAGCCTCTAATAATGTATCATCACTATCACTCGTAGGGACTCTAGGCTGGCTTAATAGCTGAGGATATGGCACTGAAGATTTGTAAACCTCAGGATTGGGCTCTGCCCTACTCTCCTCATCGGGTGCCTCCTCATCCTCAGAGTCCTCCTCCGGAATAATCGTGGAAGATGGACGATCGTCCCTCTCCTCAAGCGGGTCTTTGCGGCGCTTGTGGTCTGTATGAGGATCCACTAAGACCTTGCCGCTACGTAGGCCCGATATGGCATGTGCCTCCTCCGATGCACTATCAATGTGAACTTCGTTCACATTGTGGGTGCGGCTCGACAATGCTTGACCTACATTCCTGGGATTTGCCAAAGGTTGGGAAGGTAATTGATCTATACATTCAACTCGCTTACCCTTCCTTTGCTCGGTAGAAGCATCGGAGCATTGGCTTTATGATGTAGGATATTTTAGAATGCTATGCAATGCATGATAATAATGATATTATTAAAAAAATAATCCTACAAATGAGTGGAGGACCTATGAAGTGATATCATTATGAAAAGAGATTAGGAGATTAGTGAGAGGATTTTAAAAGGAGTATATGTTAATAAATAGAAAGTATAGAATGGATGAAATAGGACAGCAAGGTAGATGAAATATGATAAGAGTATTAGGGGGAATAGAATGAAGATGGGGAATATCTAATAGAATATTATTTCTGGATAGTAGATATACGATATAGAAAATAGGTATAGAGAGGAGAATGGATAGGATAAGGATAAGAATATTAAGAACGAATAGAAGGAGAATAGGATATTAATTATAGATAGAAAACACGGATGGGAAGAGAGAGATCGATAATGGTTAAGAATAAATGAAACGGTGGGGTGAGAAGAGGGTAATAAATATTTCAGTTTACGGGCAGACGGATGTGAATAATGGTAGAAATATTAATAAGGTTAGAGTAATGATTGGAAAGAGAAGAGATCGGGAGAGAATAAGAGCAGGGATATATTACGTATGACAGAGAAGATCGGATAATAATTTATATGTAATATAGAGGAAATAAGAGTAGAGTAGATAAGGGTGATAAGAGAGAATAGGAGAAAGAGAAGAAAGCGCGGAGTTTATAGTTGGAAAAGAGGGGATGGATCGGAAGGAGCAATCTTCTGTTGGACTTACGATTCGTGTAGAGAACTATTATTCACGATACGATGGAGAGGATGATATACCTGAAAGACAGAGAAGACGCTGCTTCCGGATTTGCCGATCGATCCAGGTTATCCTTCGTTTGCGCTGATGCGAGATATTTGAAGACGACAGAAAGGAGGGAGAAATGGAGAGGAAGATAGAATCGGAGTAGAAAAGATTGCGGGAGAACGGAGGAGGCACAAGAGAACATGAACACAAAAGGGTAAAAACGAACCCAAAAGTAACCAAATTTTTATAAACAACTTCATCTGCCGATTTGTGTTACAATCGTTCCTTTTATAGCAGAGAAATGAGGGAGAGGGATGACAGGATTTGAAGAGTCGCGTCGAGGAGGGAAGTTACGCGTTGCCTTAACTTTCCGCGTATGAGCAGTTTCCAAGATTCACGGAATCTTCTGCATATTTTACGGGGAATTTTCGTGATAACCGTTGACTGAAAAGTACTCCGGTCGGTGATAAAATTATCGGTTGAGGCTTCAATTAGTTTGACTGGAGCTTCTTTGGACGTCTATCAAGATGAAGTCCCGGTCGGAGATAACCGCTGAAATTTGGGTGATAGACGGTTCGCCCGGTCGTCATTTTGAAGTTCGTAATGATGCATACGCGAGGTCATGTCGAGTCAAAGGCTTCTTGAAGCTCTTTAGTCATCGGTGCGTTATTACGGATTGACCGAGTGAATCGCTTCGCATCTTTGACGTTTTCTATGGTTGTTTCTTCTACTGGAAGGTTTCGCATATCATCTGTCGTCTGGTAGTGTCCGAGATCTACGTGGAGCTCGCGACATAATTTTGTCACATTTGGTGATGCCACGAGGGTCGTGGGGATTTCTGGACGTCGCGATTCTTCGTAGCTATCACAGGACGTCGGAGTCGGTCTGATAGCAGCGTGATGAGTAGGCAGGTAGCACGCAAGAATAGACTGGGACGGTGACTCAGTCAGAGATAATGAGCACGACAGTGACGGGAATCGAGTAGGCCGCCGGATGAGTCGATAATCAGAAACGGCCGTAAAGAGAGACAAGCTTGTGGAAGTTTTCACGTGGCTTTGGCGGGTCGTGCTTGCATTCTTCAAAAGGTGGTTCCGAAATATCTTTCGGCGATAGATGATGGCTCGAATGCGGGAGACATCACAAGGAGTTTTCATGGAAATAAGGAGTCGCCGGGTTTGACTTTGCGTCAGTCTTCATGAATGGCTTTTCTATGTTCCACGCTGGTAGTAATAGATTGCGTAGAGTAAATACGATGGTTATCACTGCTTTACGTGGAGAACCTCACATCGTTTCATGGTTCCACTTCAGTAGGGTGAGTTGACCGTGGAATGCTTCATGTGGGTTCACCTTATTTCACCACAGTAAGACGAGGTGGGGTTGGACTATTCTGACTTTGATGCCGGTCCTTTTGGCAGAGGATGTAATGATAGAAATAGCTTTACTTGTGAGATGTGATCTCACGTGGAACCATAGTCTTCTTTATATCAGTTGTATTTAGGTTGCTCATGTGTCATGCTATCTCATACTTGGCTTAGCTGTCTCGTGGGTAGGATTTGTCCTTGTAGGGAGCTTTATTTAAGATTCTTCATACTTGGTTTGTAGATATTCCATCTTCAATTTTGATGTCCTTGCTTGGATAGGAGATGGAGAAGAAAATAGTCTTCATGACTGCCTTTATTAGTGAGAGATCTTTTCATGCTGATTAGAGACATATAAATGCTTGATCAGCTTGACTTTGGAATCTTCTTGCATGGGAGATTGACTTGAAGTAGAATCCGATAGCAATGCTTCCATAAGTACTAATAACTAATAAGTGGATCTCTCCTACTTTCTAACTAAGGGTGGTTTCAAAGAAATAAAGGGATGTAATTCAAAGAGGTTTCCTACTGATTTTCTTTTGAGATCATTAATTAAAATGATATAAGGTACCTATGATATGGTGGAGAAGGTTTGGAAAATAAGGAACCTATATCAAGGTGGAAGGTGGTTGACTTGGTCCACTCAAGGAATTCTAGGTTTCAAAAGATAAGGATTAAATGTTTGACTAAGTCAATCTTTAGATCATTATAAAATAGGGAAAAGAGGAGGAGGAGGAGGAGGATAGGTTCACTTAGAACCTTTATGTTCATGTTTTGAAATAACTCTCCATCACTTTAGCCCCTTCGATTCGGTCGAGTCGGTCGCTAACCTCATTCAGTTTACTCATCATTTGTGATAATGCACTCATGACGGGGTCAACTAAAGGTGTCGGAGGTGGGACAGCCTATGGCGGTGTGACCGTTCGGGGAAGACCGGGGGCGAAAGATGTCGGCCACGGGTTCCCCATATGCTGCGGCGCGGATCCGTAGGGCTGATGATAGGAAGTGTGATGCATGTTCCGCTGTTGCGCATAAGTAGGGTTATGAAAACTAGAATAACCCTGATTCGGGTAGTTTGACCTACCCGCCTGGCTCAAAGCTAGATATGTAGTAGGGTTCGGCCGAAATGGAAATGGACCTTGGATTGCCATCACGAGGCAATCCAGCTCTACGTGCTCAAAACTAGAGCAATACGAATACAGTGAGACATCAACGTGTGAAACTGGCACGAGGCCATCAGAACCCTGTCGGATCTTAAGCGAATCCATGATCAAGTTTTGTGCTTCCGTTAGTTTCTCAATCTTATATAAAAGCATACATGTCTCTGCCGCCTTCACGTCCAACATCCCTCCCTTAGCGGGAGCGCTCCATCCTCCTAAGGATTTAGCCGCATGATGGTGGCTATTCTCTACCACCAACTCGATCGACTCGAGGGCTTCATCCTCGTACTTGCTCATGAATGTACCTCCACTAGCGGCATCGAGCAAATATCTATCAGGTGCACCTAAACCATCATAAATAATCTGAGTAATCTCATGTTTAGGTATACCATGATGCGAGCATTATCTCAAGAGATCCCTAAGTCTCTCTCATGCCTCATAGAAAACCTTACCTAGCCCTTGTGAGAACTCGCGTATGGTGCATCTCACAGCACTAGTCTTACCTACTGAGTAGTACTTACGCAAAAATGCGTCTCCCATATCTCTTCATGAATTAAACTCGCGGCCCAAGGTGAAAAACCACTCTTTTGCCCTTTCCTTAAGCGTGAAAGGGAAGAAGCGCATCTTGGCCATCTCGGAGGAGACATTGTGGAATTAGTTGAATTTACACACCTAGCTGAACTCGTCCACATGTCGATATGGGTCCTCCAATGGTATTCCATGAAAAGTGGGCAAAAGGCCAAGAATATGTGAGTCAATTTTAAAATTCGCACCTCGTTGAAGAGGCGCATTGACTCACGTAGTCTGCCTTTGGACGACCGGTCTTGCGGTATCGCTAAGACGTCGTCTCACTATCTCGGCAAGAAGAGGGGCGTCTATCAGCTCTCCTCGCCCTGGTGTGGCGATGGCTGGAAGGGAATCACTAGAGGCCTCTGATGGAGCTCTAGAATACGTGGATGTAGCGAAAAGGTCCTCATACAAGGCGTTGTTCCTTGTATGCCTCGTGGGTCGTGGATTCTAATGTCCTTGTCGTCATCCTCGGTTCCTAGGATGCCTATTCATATCTAAATAAAAAAGATCACAGAACAGCAAGTATATATATATAAGAAAGTCAGAAAGGGTGAGACGAAAAGGGTGATGTCCAAATGAAAAATGTTTCACTTACTCCACCAAAAGATAGATTAACTTACACACTATCAAAAATCACAGCACTAAAGATAATAATACTAATAGTTCACTGATAACAGAGAATGAATCTGAGATATATCAATATTGACGTCTCAAATAAGTGAAAAACACAAAATAAATTAGCAAGTTTGTACCAAAACTATCAAATAGTGGGCAAAATTAGGTAATCTTACCTCGCTATACCTTATCCACCACTGAGAGGGTCTAATAAATTCTTTGCAAGTCAGTAAACAACAGAAGACAAAAACCTAAATATAACCACGAAATCAAGCATTAAAATCAATAACGCATGCTCCCCAGCAACGGCGCCATTTTGACAAAGCGTTTTCGTGCGGTCGTTAAAACACAAAAACGTAGGTCAAAAAAATTTTATAAAACCGAACTCATAAAGATCAAGATATGAAATCAAGTAATGTGTAAGTATCGAGTCGATCCACACAGAGCAAGGTGGACTTTAATTGAAGAGTTGACTTGGTTAAACTTCAATTTAAAAGAGGTTTTAAAGAAGTAAAATAAATATGTAAAGAATGGAAATGATATAAATATACTAAATAAGAAATTTCAAGAATTGAAATCTCAGATTTGACAGAGAAAAGTCAAAAGTCAAAGTTAAAGCGTTCACTTTGACCAACAGTCGATATGCTGTCAAAACAGAGAATCAAAAGGTGTCAGAAGATTACAAAAATTATATATTTGGAAACTACAGAGAAAATGAAATTTTTTTATATAAAGTTCGTGATTTTTGCATAAGAAATCGATTTATTGTAAATTATTGAAAATCAAAGATAAAAAAATCCCCGAAATAAACACCTCAAACGAAATCTTCGAATTGACTTGAAACATGATATCCAAATCTTGTAATTTATACATCAATGGAAAGCTAAGAACCAGAGGATTCTAAAGAGACCAAAATGATCAATTTCCAATTTGTAAATTGAAAGTAATCGACCCCGGAAGTCAACGTTTAAATTCTGATGAAAAATGAACAGTGCTCGGTCAAACGTTAAATTGAGGAGACAAATGAACTCAAAATTTGACAATCCACGAAAAGCTTATGAAAAGAGAAATCCAATGAATTAAAATCGAGTGATTTGGAATTATAATGAGAGAGATATCCTATTTTCAAAATCAATAAAATTGTGGACTAAAATTTGGGGAAAGTGAAGAACACTAAGAACTAAGTTACAAAATTAAACATCTAAACCTAATAAAAACTCAAATTATCACTTGATAATCGATCGAATCTCACTACTATCCTGATTTCCGCAAGAATAGGACTTCAATTCACGTGGATTGAAGCGAATTTGCTCGATTTCTTCCGTGTGGATGTTCGGAATTCAAGGGGAAAATTCGATAAAATCAAGAGGAAATTTGCGATCAATCTCGCTCCAATTGCTTCGCAATTGAGTCTAAACGTGCGGGGATCATGAAGAACTTAAGATTTTTCTCCAAATTCACTTAATTGCTTCACGAATCAATCAAAATTTAAGTTTACAAAGGGAGAGAACATCTATCTATAGAGAATTTTGTGCAAAATTGGTGGACCGTGGCCCACGACGCGGATTTCACTCTGTGTGATTTCAGCCGTCAAATCGTGCAAAATTGGTAACTCGTGACGCGGATTTCACTCCTTGTGATTTCAGTCGTCCAATTGTGCGATTTAATCCCAACCGTCTGATTGCGCGATTTAATCCCGACCGTCCGATTCCACGATTTAATCCCGACTGTTCGATATCACTATTCACACAGGGACCACATAGGCATCCATGTGGGCTTGCGTGGCCCCGCCATGTGTCCACATCACGCCATGTCACCTCCGTGGGTCCTGCACGATTAAATAAATCGTGAAAAATTAAAATAAAATCCAGAAAGTACTATAAAATTAAGAAATTCATAAATTCATTTGTATAACTCCTTTTTAACTCAAATTTTCTCCATTGGATCACAAATTTCTTCATCTTCAATATTATGCCATCTAAAAATACAAATTAAAAGAATCATATAAGATGAATTTCAAATAAACATAGATAATTTCTTAAGAAGTCTATTTTATATCATCCAACATTCTCTTCCTGAAATTAAATCTTTTAATAATCTACTAAAGTCAAAGTAAATTAAGGAAAATACTTAATTCTTATTAATTTAACCTTGCAAAAAGATTAATCATCAAGAAAGCACATAATTAACCATAATTTATGCATAAATATGAACTTTACTAGAATGGCATACCAATGGAGAAACTTCATAAAAACTATGATAACATGCATCATATTCACTTAAAATAAGCATGAATATGAGTTAAATAGGATAAGAATTTAAGTTATATATGCATGTTATCATATGGGAAACAGTGAAAGAAGAGATCCTTAAGTGGCTTAACCAAGAGATTATCTACTCCATATCTAATAGCCAGTGCATTAGTTCGGTGCACGTTGTTCCCAAGAAAGCTGAAGTTATAGTGACCGTGAATGACAAGACCGAGGATATCCAAACGTGCCTTCAGACAAAGTGGCAAGTTGATATCGAATACCAGAAGTTGAGTATTGATAACATGCATTTTATACATAAATTTATATGATTATTAATGCAAATAAAGGCATTAATTGTTCCATTTGTATGCATGTTATCATATTTTAAGTACATTTCCATCATTTTACGAAATTTCATGTTATGATCTAAAAATACATCATTTATGGATAATTATGCATAATAAAATAATTTAATTCTAATCCTGTTTATATTTGAGATCATAATTATATTTTCATGATTAAGTGATAAGAGAAAGTATTTTTATTTACACATGCATTTTTCTAAATTTATTTTCTAAGAAAAATGAGTATATTTATTAAGTTAAAATTTATTCTCTTGTTATTTTAATATTTTGACTTTTTTATAGTAATAGATAATTTAATTTTCTGATCCAACAAAACAAATTTGAATTAATTTTGAGTTGTATTTTGAAATTTATGAATTTTTAGGAATTTTTTTGAATTTTGTTAACTCTATTTTCAATTTTTAAATAATTAAAAATTGAATAAATATGCTTTTTATACTGCGCGTTGATGTGACAGGGCAACGCCACGTGGCGACGCGTGGACGTGTGTCTGTGTGACATGTGTAAACATATGACTGACGTGTGTGCATGACGTGTGTACGTGACACGCGTGTGTGTGCATGACACGTGTGCATACGATATCAATTAGTGGTTAGAGCATCCATTAAGGATTTAAGCTAACCGTATAATGTCTTGTGTGTTATATAGTTGATTAAATGTAATAATTTATTCCGTGTGGGACTATATTTCTTTATTTATGTTTCAAGTGATGTGGCGCCGTGTGAGACGTCCAATCGCGTGATTGAATCACGTGCATCGGATGTCACTTACACAGAGGCGGTACGTGGCGACATCCTATTAGACGTCGATTTGATTAAAGGACGTTTAATCTCAACTGTCCATCTTGGAGTTACAACGATCGAGATTTAACGCATCCGATAGATACCTGGATTTATCGCGATCATCCAATGAAGATCCATGGACGAAATGAAGCTACGCCTTCTCTTCACATGCGACGTTGCTTAATCTGAATGCTTCATCTGCGATCGGACATACGTGAATTAATGACGTCAATTTGATCAAACGGCGCTTAATCTCAACCGTCAATCGCATCGAATCGACGCATCCGACGGTTACGCCCAATTTCGCTTATAAATTTAGCATTAAACATCTCCAACAGAGATGAGACGCCAATGTGGCCTATCCTTGAGGTGAAGATATGTGATTTATGGGGGATTGACTTAATCAAACCTTTCCCACTTTCAAACGAGAAAAGCATATTTAGTTAGAGATTGAATATGTGTCCAAGTGGGTTGAGGCTATCCCCACTAGGACAAACATCCATGGAGAGGTTCTTAGATTCATCACGAAGAACATCTTCTCCCGATATGGATGTCCAAGGGCTGACGAAAAGATATCATATGGCCGTTGTCGTATCAAAACAAAGTCCAAACTTACCAATTTAAATATTAATTCATGAATTAAGGGTATAATGGTAAATAAGGGTCGAATCCACGGAGAATTAGGGAAATTTGAGAGATATCTTTGAATTTTGATCAAATCGGACAACGAATTGAGTTTAGAAACTGGGCATTTTTTTATATTAAGAAAGATAACTCAATTTCAAATCCACAGAAATGCATCAAGAAGAGAAATAAATCGATGGATGACGTGTCGATTTCGTGCGTCGTTAAACACAAAGACGATGGTCAAAAAAAATTTATAAAACCAAACTCACAAAGACAAGATAGAATAATTAAGTGTTGGGTAAGTATCGGGTCCATCCACACAGAGCAGGGTTGACTTTAATTGCAAAGTTGACTTGGTCAAACTTAGGTTTAAAAGAAGTTTTAAATAAGAGAATATAAGACTTAAGATATGGAAATGATATAAATAAGGTAAATAAGAAGTTTTAAGATTTGAAATCTCGGATTTAACAGAGAAAAGTCAAAAGTCAAAGTCAAAGCGTTGACTTTGACCAGCAGTAGGTGTTCTGCAAAATCAGAGAATCAAACAGAGTCAGAAGATTACGAAACATACATATTTGGAAACTAGAGAGAAAATGGAATTTATTTATATAAGTTTCGTAATTTTTGGATAAGAAATGGATTTATTATGAATTATTGAAAATCAATGATCAGAAAATCCCCGAAATGAACACCTCAGAGGAAATCTTCAAATTGAAAGCCCAAATGAAATCCAAATCTTGCAATTTATATGTCAATAGAAAGCTAAGAACCAGAGGAATCCAACAAGATCAAAATTATCAAATTCTGATTTGCCAATAAAAAGTAATTGACCCCAAAAGTCAACGTTTGACTTCTGATGAAAGATGAACAGTCCGTGGTCAAACGTTAAATTGAAGGGTCAAATGATGAAATTGCTATCCACGAAAAGTTGATGAAAAGAGGAATCCAATGAAACCAAAATCAAGTGATTTGGAATGATAATCAGAGAGATATCCTATTTTCAAAATCAGCGACTTTTCGGACTGAAATTGGGGGAAAATGAAGAACACTATGAACTAATTTGCAAAATTAAACATCTAAATCTAATAAAAACTCAAATTACCTCTTGATAATCGATCGAATCTCACTACTAACCCGATTGCCACGAGAATTAAGCTCCAATTGCACGAATTGGAGTGAATTTGCTCGGATCCTTTCTCACGGACTTTCAGAATTCAAGGGAAAAAATCGATGAAATCAAGAAGGAATTCGCGATCAATCCCGCTCCAATCCCTTCGGAATCGAGTCTAAACGCGGGGGGAACGCGATGAACTAGAGATCTTCCTCGAAACTCGCTTAACTTCTTCACGAGTCGATCAAAAGTTGAAGAACAAAAGAGGGTAATACATGCTTTTAAAGAGGGAAATTGATCCGAAGATCGTGGCCAATTGAAGCGGTCATGGGAGACGTTTAATGGCGTCGTGGGAGCGGTTGCACTTGGCGAAGACAAGGCTTCAATTCCGCGCCGATTTTGACCGGATTTCGCGGTCAAAAAGCCTCTAATGTTTGCCACGATCGGACCACGATCGCGCCGCGATCGGGCCACGATCGTGCGTCGATCGTGATCCTGGAGCTCCATCGATCATCGTCGGCTCGAGTGGGATCGATTCCGCGGCAGAATGCGTGCGATCGCGGCTCGATCGCGAGGTTCTTCCACGTCGTCTCTGCACCGTCCGATCGCGTCTCAGGTGAGCGGACGATCGGGATTAATCGAATCCCGTATACCCCGATCATAGATCACGTTCGATGATTTGATGCGAGTCCACCGCCAGCCGTCTGATCGCGATCGCCTCTCGATGAAGATCAGCCGTCCGATCGCGATCATCTCAAAGACTTCTGTTGATGCCGATCGGGAGCTTCTCAGGATGCCACGTGGCGCGAGGTAAGTCGTTCGATCATCTTCACTTACTCTCTAATTCAGCACATGGTGGATTTGGTGATGGCGTGGACTGAGGTCCACACGATCTCAGCCACCGTGATCAGATCTAACGCCCGCCGTGCGTCCACGTAGCCTGCAAAAGAAAACCGTGTGGGAACATAGTCCCACACGGAGAAAAAGGGGATTTTGGCGCGGTTAAATAGGGGAGAACATTCCCCTATTAACTATCATATTATCTCCTCTCTGCTCCGCGACACGTGGCGCCCCACACGGGCGCCCACGTGGCCTCGTGGCCGCCTTGCCACTTGGCGCGCCTCCTGCGTGGGCCACACGCGTTCTGCCACGTGGCCTCAGCGCCACGTCGTAACGGCGCGGTGGACCCGCGCGCCACGTGGGTCCGCTCGCCACGTCAGCCCCGCCTGGGCCCGCTCGCCACGTCAGCCGCAGGTAATTTCTCCCCCTTTTTCGCGATTTTAACTAAGAAATTCCTTAAAAAATCAATTAAAAATCAAATAAAAATCGGAAAAATTAGTATAAAAATTCAGAAATTCATATTTCTCAAAATACAACTCCTTTTTAATCCAAATTTTCTCCATTGGATCACAAATTCTTTTCTTTTTAATATCATGTCATTTAAAATATGTTTACAAGAAGGAAATAAGGATGAATTAAAATTTCATTAAATAAGTTCTAATTAAACATTCTAAATCATAAATTCATCCTAAAATCATCCTTCCAAACATTTACTAAAGTTAAAACTCATTTAATCACTGAGATTAACTTCTATTAATCTAAACAAAAGATTAATCATCGATTAACATGAAATTATCCCTAATTTATGCATAAATATCAACTTTAGTGAAATGACATGCCAATGGAGAAAATTCCTAAAAAGTATGATAACATGCATCATATTCACATAAAATAAGCATGAATATGAGTTAATTAGGGTAAGAATTTAGGTTATAAATGCATGTTATCAATGGACACTTGAATTGTGGTGTCTAAACAGTTCGATTAATCTCGAAAGTCCAAGGGTAAGTTCTGTTTCACGAAGAACAGTTCTATTTAAAGAACAAAAGAGGCGTAACTATCCAATGAGACGGTTCATCGTGATCAACGGTGAGGATGAAGCGTTGTTTGGCGAATCGGTGTGTTTAAATTGTGAACGTTCGATCATTGATGGAGAGATGAGATGCGTCCACGTTGTGCATGCGAAGAGGCGCGTCGTTTCATTGTGTGTGTTGGATCTTCATTGGGCGGTCTTGATTGATCGAAAGGTCCATCGGTCGCGATGAATCTCGATCGTTATAACTCCTTGATGGACGGTCGCGATCGACTCACTTAAGTTGATTTTAAAGCACGTGCGTTGATGGTGATCCGGTGGACCTCACGTCCACTACATCGATGCGTGATAGTCCACGCTCTTTTAATCTAACGCATCGCATTAAGCCACATGTCCTGTAAACTTAAAACAAGAGTGAACATAGTCCCACACGGATAAAATTAAGGAGAGTTGTCGGGTATATAAGGTGTGACAAATAAGAGGGTTAGTGAGTTCCGATAATCGGGATGCTTATATATACTATAACCCTATATTACGAGTAAATATAAATATGCAAACGTCACCTCCGCGCCACGCAAGCGCTCGCGTGGGTCTGTGTGGCTCTGCCACGTGGCCTTGCATGTCACGTCACATCAACATGGGTCCCCCGCAATTAATAAACCTCTTTTTCCCTTTTTAACTGTTTTTAATCAATTAAAAATCGAAAATATACATAATAAATTCATAAAAAATTCCAAAAAATTCCTATAAATTGTAAAAATCATAAATTTCAAAATACAACTCCAAATTAGTTCAAATTTGTTTTGTTGGATCAAAAATTGAATAATCTATCATTATAAAAGGTCAAAATATTAAAATAATAAGAGAATAAATTTTAATTAAATTAATACATTCATGTATTTCCTAAAATAACTTTATGAAAATACATGAATGTTAATAATCATCATTTCTCTTATCATTTAATCATGAAAACATACTTATGATCTATAAATTGATGTATTTTTAGATCATAACATGAAATTATGAAAAATGATAGAAATATACTTAAAATATGATAACATGCATACAATTAGAGTAATTAATGCCTTTATTTGCATTAATAATCATGTAAAATCATGCATAAATATGTTATCAAGGGCCATCATCAGTGACGGGGTCTTGCACTTCAATAATTCACACTTTCGTGCATTATTGAAGAAAATGGAGTATATCATCGCGTCACCACACCGTAGCACCTCCAAGCAAATGGACAAGTAGAAGTGAGCAACAGAGAAGTCAAGAATATACTAAAGAAGATCATTCAACCAAAAGGGAAAGATGGGGCACACAAGCTTCTTGATGCTTTATGGGTGTACTAGACGGCTTACAAGACACCCATTGGGATGTCTGATAACATGCTATATTTACATCATGAAACATGATTTTTAGTGCATAGTAAGGCATAAATGATTTCATTTCCATGCATGTTATCATATTTATATGTATTTTTCTATTATTCTCTTAAAAAGTCATTATAATCTCAAAATACTTTAATTTAGGGTTAATTTTGATAAATTAGAGTTTAATAATTTGATAACCCATTTTTTTGAGATTATAACTGTTTTTAAAGTTAAAATAATAAGAGAAACAATGTTTATAAACATTCATTTTATTTTCTAAAGTTTAAAATCTTAATAAATGAATGTATTTTTGAAATAATAATTTTAACTCTTATTGTTTATCAAATTTGACTTTTTAGAATAATAGATAATTAAATTTTGGATCAAATGAAAGAAATTTGGATTAATTTGGAGTTATATATTAAAAGATATGATTTTTACAAATTAGGGAATTTTTCCGGATTTTTAAACTGTTTTTCTTATTTTATTTTCGATTTTTAAACCTGTTTTTAATAAATAAAAAATAAAAAAGGGGCGCGGGGCCCGCATGGATGCGACGTGGCACTCGGGGCCACGTGGCAGCCTTCCCTAGATGGGTCTTCCCTAGATGGGTCGTAAAATATTTATATTATATATTATTATCTATATACATAATAGAAAACGTTTTTACCTTTGGCGAAGCTCTTTTTTCTTCCGTTCTTACCCCTGCTTATAGCTAGATGAATTTGAATGATACCTTATTATTATGAATTTCAACCATACCTTATACCCACGATTTCTTCTTTTCTCTCTCCCTGACTTTCTCTCTCCCCGACCTTCTCTCTCCCCGACTTTCTCTCTCCCCGACTTTCTCTCTTTCTTTTCCTCTCTCCCCGACCTCCTGAAGAAGCAGCTCCTCGCAACCTCTCCTCTCTCCCCGATTTCTCCTGAAGAAGGTAGGTTTCTTACTCTCTCTCTCTCTCTCTCTCTCTCTCTCTCTCTCTCTCTCTCTCTCTCTCTCTCTCTCTCTCTCTCTCTCTCTCTCTCTCTCTCTCTCTCTCTCTCTATTTTTCATTTCGTGTTTCCGAGGTTTCCGATTCCGATTTTTGATTTCGATTTCCGATTGCGTGTTTTCGATTTCCTATTTTGATTTTCGATTTTCGATTTCCTATTTTGATTTTCGATTTTCGATTTCCTATTTTCATTTTTGATTTCGATTTTGATATTTTCGTGTTTTCGATGTGTTTTCGTGATTTCGATTTGATTTTCGTTTTTTCATTTTTTCGTGTTTCGGAGGTTTCCGATTCCGATTCCGATCGTTTTTTCGGTTTTCAGATCGAGTGTTTTCGTGATTTCGATTTGATTTTCGTTTTCTCATTTTTTTCGTGTTTCGGAGGTTTCCGATTCCGATTCCGATCGTTTTTTCGGTTTTCAGATCGAGTGAAATTTTTTGAAAAATCTAAGAAACTCTGATTTTCGATTCTCTCTTTCGTTTTTTGTTTTTGGAGTTTCTCTTGCCGATTCTCGATTTCTCGCCGGAAAACAGACCGTAGGCTTTGAAAACAGCATCGATGGCTAGGAGTTTCTCTCTCTCTCTCTCTTTCATTTCGTTCCTCTCGGTTTTCCATCGTGCTAGGTTTTCGATTCCGATTTGGTGCGAGGTTTCCGATTCCGATTTCGTCTTTTGCATATTTCGTGTTTTCGGTTCGATTTTTGGTTTTCGGTTCGATTTTCGCTTTTCCAATTTCTTTCCGATTTCGGTTTCCGATTTTATTTATTTTCGTTTTATTGATTTTTATTTTTTCATTCTGTGATTTCTCTGATTTTGTCTTTCATTTTTCATTCTGTGATTTCCGTTTTCTCTCTTTTTCATTTCGTTTTTCTCGGTTTTCCATATCGTGTGAGGTTTCCGATTCCGATATCGTGTTTTCGTGTTTCCGATTCCGATTCCGATTTCGTATTTTATTGTTGGAGATGCTTCTGTGGAATTATTAAGTTGGATATATCATCACCTTCCTCAGTTTCTACATACGACATGGCGGTGACACCACAATCATTGGATGGGAAATCATTCTCACCATGGCTAGACGGGGCATTGCAGTCAGCCCAACTGTTGAGCTCTTCAGAGGCCAAAAGATTTGCTGTCCCCATAATCTTCTCCCTTGCAGTGTCATTGCCGCACATGCCATTCTCGCCGGGGCTCTCCACCTCTCCAGCAGCAGCCCCACCACCACCATCCACTCTAGGACAGTCCAAATCTTGAGTACATTCATCACCAGCAGCGGCACCACAGCTGTTGGTGGTATGATGTCGCTGAAGAGGCGCCGGTGCCATTGCTGCTGGTGGATCATCATAGTCGTCGTCATCCTCCAGGGCCCTCTGCATGGCCTTGAGCTGGAGCTGCTGCTTGGAGAAGAGGGCAGTGATCGCCTCTGTGGTAGAGTAAAAGGCCCGCAATTGCGTCTCCGTGCATCAAAGTAGAAGATCAGAGTTCGGGGTCAAAAGCAGCAAAGAAGAATCAAGGAAATTTGACCTAAGTATCAGCCGCTCCCGGGCTGCTTGGAATCTCTGCTTCTCAGTGGATAGCTCACGTATGGCAGCGGCAATCTAAAGCTCAAGAGCTGAAACCTTTGCACAGGCCTCTTCCCAGGCAACCTGCTAAAGAAAGGTGCATCAGGATCAATATCGTGAGCATGGATTGAGTTCGAGGCAACGTCCAGAGAAACAATCATGTTTTGATTATTTCTATCTATGATTTGAAACTTACACCTTCTGATTTCTTGGAAACATCCATTGCAGGTGCCCACTTTGACTTCTCTCTTCAGAATTTTCTTAAAGTTAACCTTCAATTTCATTTGCCAACTCAGTTCCAAATCGTGCCTTTGACATGATTAGCGTAATTTACTTAGTAACTAAATAGGGGCTGGGGTTTAGACAGCTTGCGATTGGTTAAAAGGGTAAGATCACCCAATCATCTCATTTAGCCTTCCAATCCAGCAATGATCATAGAAGACAAATGGTTGAAAGGCCTGGAGTTGATCAGTTACTTAGAGAGAGAGAGAGATTGAGCACTGTCAATCCAACCCAATTCTAGAGCCATCAAGTAAGCCCATTGATGCTATTTTGATAACTTCTATCCTAATTCTTATGCTATACCCTTTTTGACTTCATTTACAGGTATTTCACAGAAAAGCCTTGAAAACTACCCCTTTGACAATCTCATGAGAATCAAAACACAGGAAATTTTTTCATAAAAAAACCACAGGAAATGAATATTAAAGAGATCCAGCATGTCATCTCCTCTCACACATTTTCAAGTATTTTTAGCACATAAAAAAAGGAAACTCAAAAAACCTTTTTCTACCTTTTCACTTTCAATCTCCCCGTTCAGCTTCCCTCACTGCAACTCCAAGATCTCAGATCTCTGCCCAAGGATTGAGATACGAGAAAGGTATGAAGACGCTTATTTACTTTTCAAAATATAGAAAATGCTCATTTTGAACATTTTTATTGAGATAAAAATGATTCTTCAGTAATTGGAAATTCATCATACCTTTTTATTGCTTTCAAAAACTGCTTTCTCCTCTGGAGCCCTGCTTCAAGAAGGAAAATGTAGAGGAGAAGGATAGCATAGAGATGCTTCTGTGGAATTCAGGAATCAGTTGGATATATCTTACCCTATTATCTCACACTTTCTCCGACAAGTGGGAGGCAATTAGAATCAAATTTTTAGTGAATTTTTGGGTTGATTGATTCCGTTATAGTGAATTTCTGCTGCCTCTTGCAGATAGATCCACGCCTCTGAATCTTTCTATATTTTTTGTCTCTCTCGATATCTTTGCTATCCTTTTTTGGTCTGTCGATCTATCTATTTTATTTTTCATTCGTACATTTACGTTTTTCTCATTTTACGATTTTATGATTTTAATTCCGGTTTATGTTTTTCATTAATTTCTGTTTTCTGATTTTTTTTCGTTCTCAACATTTTGGTTTTATAAATTCCATTTTCATTAATCTATTTCCTACATTCTATTTTTCATTTTTCGTTCTCTCTCTCTCTCTTTCTAATTCTTGATTTTCATTTTTCATTTCTCTTTTCTGATTCCTTTTCCGTTTTTAGTTTTATTGATTTTCATTTTCTTATTATCCGTTTCTGTTTTTTGTGTATTTCATTTTTCATTCTCTGATTTCCGTTTTTCTCATTTTAGGATTTTTCTAATTTATGATATTTTATATTTTATGATTTCATTTTCGATTAAGGTTTTGCATCAGTTTCTGTTTTCTCTTTCATTCTCAACATTTTCCTACATTCCATTTTTCATTCTTCTTTATTTTTTAAATCTACCTTCCTTTCTGTTTTCATCAATTTTGTTCTAATTTCTTTTCGGTTTTCTAAATTTCCAATTTCCATTTCTTTTCTTTCAATTTTCTTTTTTCCAGTATTTCTGATTTTTTATTATATGTTCTTTTCTCTTTCAAATTAGATATCTTCTATTTTCTGATATCAATTTCTGATTTAGGTGTGATTTCTAAATCTCCGCGTCTACTGAGAGACCTTGGATTCAGGCGTATTTGACCTCTCCGCGTCTGCTGCCTCCATTTGACCGCTAACCTCGGAGCTAACCTGCAAATTTAGGTGATTTTCATCTCTCGATCTGTTTCAGATCGGGTAGACACTAGTTATATATATAAGAAAATGGGTCTTCAGCCTTCCCTAGATGGGAAGGTGATGGAGAATTATTTTAAAAACATGAACACAAGGGTTCTAAGTGAACCTATCATCCTCCTCCTCCTCATTATTCATCAACTTGAAAAATTATCCATTTATTAAATGGATGAAGAAGACCTCTCTAAATAAATAAAGAGAGTAGATCTTAAGGGATTATCTTTCCCTCCTTTTCCTATTTTATACTGATCTAAAGATTGGCTTGGTCAAATGAAATTAACCTTATCCATAGATAATTAGAATCCCTTGAATGGACCAAGTCGACCACCTTATACCTTGATATAGGTTCCTAATTTTCCAAACCTTTTCCACTATATCATAGGTACCTTAGATAATTATGAATAATGATCTCAAAAAAACAATAGTAGGAACATCCTTGATTTCCAATTCCTTTTCTTTGAAAACCCCCCTTAGTTAGAATTGTAGGAGAGATCCATATGGAAGTAAGTATCTACAGAAATAATTTTAAAGACAAAGCCAATGCAAGAATAAAACCATGCAATTATGGGGTCAGCTCATATGACGATAATCAGCATGGAGAAAACTTATAACAAAGAGGATTTTCTCTCATTGAATTATGACCTGCATGATTGGTGAAAAGATGGAAGCTCATCAGGATATCTACCATGGACAGTCCTCTTCCTTATCAACATCTCCCCCGACTTCATGACAATAAGCTCCACGTGACAGCAAGGTTATGAATATGAACCATCATGATCGTGATTCATTTAATATGAGTATGACGGGAGACACCCTCAAGGAAGATCATCATGAGGATAAATCCTCCGTGTCTTCTCTTGAGCAAACGTCTCCATGCATAAGTAAAAGCTTCAACAACAAGGACTATCTCCACTGTGAACAACACCACCATGACTGACGAAGAAGAAGAAATCAATCGTCTTGCCATCATCAGAGCAATGGAGATAGCTACACCAATTATAAAGAATTTAAAGAGAGCTTCCAACACTGACGGCTCTTACCCGCGAGGACAGCACCTCTACGGTTCCCCTATGTGGACTATTCCTTTTGGTTTGATTGATAATGACCGACCATTTAACGACCTTCCCGACGTTACTACTGCCAAAGATCGTCAAAAGCTCCAGAATGTGCCACGCAACCTAAAGCCTATTGACGTGGAACAGGGAAGAATCATGAAGGCTTCAGTTATCCGCGGAAAGTCCAGGCTTTTCTCTCCCGCGGAGACAATTCTTACGCCGACATGTATTCCAATCAGAAGAACTCTCGCTTGGACACATGAGACCGTTTCATGGAGCAGAGCGCCGCGTACCAATCGTCCGCCTCCATCAAAGGAAGAGATAACGACGACAAACCGAGACTTCCAAAGAAAGTCCAGTCCACGAGAATCATTTTCGCAACCGTTGACTTATCACCGACCAAGAGGATAATTTCCTTGTCAACTGCCAGATAATATCGCATGCAGATTCTCTCCACGTCGCCACCTTCATTCGACAAACCCGACGACGGCCTGTCTGTGGGAGCTTGATTATTCTCGTCCTTCTATCAGCTGAACGACAACAGACGCCGTCCGGATCAATCCGTCAAATAATGCGGAAAAGTTAACATCGCGGATTCACTAAAAGACGAAAAGACGGAAATTCCCAGACAAATAAACTCTCATCGTTTTCCTCCGCGATAAGACATCGCGATCGGAACTTCATCCAGGCTAACATCCAAAGGAAGTCCAGCTCATCCAACTGATTCCAAAGTCAACGACCTCCTCCCCGATCAAACCGACCTACCTTCCAGGCAACGGTCATGACGGAGTTCACGTAAGAAGCAACGAAAGAACTTCCGCAACTTATATAACCGTCGTCCGCGGAAGTTACGAAGACGCGTCTCATCCCTACCACTCCTCATCTCTGTCTTCTATAAAAGAGGGATTGTAAGGGATGAACAGACAGTTTTTTATTGATAAATGAAAAGTTTGGTTCTGGTTACTTTCGGTTACCCGTGTGTTCACGCTCACCCCGCATCTCCTTCACTCCCATTCCGCATCATCTTCTACTCCGAGTTCTATCCTTCCCCTCTGTTCCCCCCCACGTTCTGTCGCTTTCCATTCTTCCCTACCAGAGAGTCAACGAGGATATCTGCTATCGCCGGACGTAATTCCGGAGCATTGCTTCCAGTTTCGATCAGGTATTCATTCCTCGCTCTTTCCTGGTAATAATAGTTCTTTCCTAAGTCTATAAGTCCACATTAATTTATACGTCCTCCTCTACTTTCACCGCCCCCGTCATCTTCCGACACCCTATCACCTATTCCCTATCTATTTCCCTATTCTCTCTGTCACTCTTACCATTATCCGCTATTCCATATTATTTAATATAATATCTTCCCACTCCCACGTCCGCGCTCTCTCTTTCAACGTCTCTTTCACCTCCTCTACGCATTCTCATTTCATATTTACAATCGCTACATTATTACTTATTACATATCCTCTATTTTCTATTTCTCTATATCATCTTCTCTAAAGTCTAAACCTATTCCCACTGATATCTCATCATAGATCCTCCAATAAATTTGTAGGACTATTTCATCATTAACTCATCAGGTTTTCTCCTCCTAACATATTTCTTTCATCACATCTTCCTCTTCACACCTTCATATTCATACATAAACATACCTTCTTAGAAATATCCTACATCAGAAGGGTATTAACCCTTTAAACCGTCGGGTCTTATAAACCCGACGGTTTTCTGATATTAACTCCGTGTGGGACTAAGTCCCACACATTTTCTTTTGATGCAGGTGACGTGGCGATAATCTAAACGTTGGATCGAGCGGGCGCTGAATCAGATGCGTCGATCGCGTGGAGTGCGGACCACCGGATCAAAGATCAAGCACGTGTCTGTTTTGAAGCGTTATAACGGTCCAGATCAAATCTCGCGGGAGACATCCGGACCATTGGATCGCGATCTAAGGGGCGATATTTGAGGCGTTTTTATAACGCTTACCTACAGATTAAATTGTGACCGTCCATCACGATCCGACGGTCACGACTTAATCGAAACGGTCCACGATGGACCGTTTCATCGTAACCGTTGATCGTTTTGATCAGACGGTTACGAAATTTTGCCCTATAAAAAGCCCTGTTCTTCACGAATATAAGCATCCGAGTGACATTCAATCTAATTGACTGTCTAGACACCTCTCTCACTCATTTCTCTCGAGTTCTTCCTCTTCCTCTTTCAATTCCGCGTCCACGGAGGGGTAGAAGTTGAGATTTGGTGGAAAATTGAGGGAGAAATCGACGCTTGAAGCTCGGCGTGACGTTCTTGGTGTTCTTCGCGATTAATCGGTTTAATCACGGCATTTCGATCGCTAAACGGGTTTAGTGGAAGCGGTTTTACCTTAATTATCCTCCTATAGTGTTTGATTTTCATTTAGATTAGGATTTACATTTTAATTTCGTTGAAATTCATCCAAAATCACGATTTCGATCGCCGGAAATTTCTCTCCACTTCAAATCTTGATTTCTCCGCGAAATCAAGTCTAAATTGGACAATTTTTGATTCCGTGGAATCGATTTGAAGTCTACTTTCTTAAAATACCATTTTTCCCAATTTCTACCATCAATTTCTCGTCTGATTTGATCAAAATTGAAGATTACATCAAGAAATTGCTTAATTCCCTGTGGATTCGACCCATATTTACCATTATACCCTTGAATTCGTGATTAATTCTTAAAATTGGTAAGTTTGGAATTATTTTTGACGCGATACCGCGTGAAATTCATGACCTCGCGGTCTCGTCTCGTCAATGTCTCCATTCTAGCTCATATTCGGGAAAGCGTGCCATCTTCCAGTTGAGCTTGAGCATCGAGCATATTGGGGCATCAAGAAGCTCAACTTATCTCTCAATGAAGCATGAAAACAAAGACTTCTCCAACTGCAAGAATTACAGGAGCTAAGGCACGTCGCATATGGAAATGCAGAAATCTACAAAGCAAATACCAAAGCCTTTCATGACAGGAACATAAGAAGAAGAACCTTCCAAGTCAATGATAAGTTTTGGCTATATAACTCTTGTCTTAACCTTTTTCCAAGGAAGTTGCGCTCATGATGGGACGGTCCTTATATGGTTATGGAGTTGTTTGAGAACGGATGCGTACTTATTTTTTACTTCAAATCTGGCAAACAATTCAAGGTAAATGGCCATTATCTTAAACCTTACCTTACATCGGAACCACCCACACCAGCAGATACAGTAAATCTGCATCTTCCCAAGGCACATGAGGACGTGACAATGGCATCACCCTCATCTCATAAATAATCGTGAGCTTCATAAAGTTTTGTCTGGGTGAAAACGTTAAACTTAGCGCTTCTTGGGAGGCACCCTAAGATTATCTCACTATTTTTTTTCTTTTTTTTTTCAACTTACAAACATTGTCGAAGAAAATACACTTTGAAGAAGATCGCAATCAAGAAGAGTTCTAAGCATTCATCAACACGCCTAAATGAGTTTTCCTAAACCCTTTTTCTCATCTCTGTATGTTATTATCTTTTTTATGTCATGCATGATATTCTTGCAATCTTTTAATGAGCATGATGATTTCATTTGGGGCAATGAAGAGTTTAAGTTGGGGTTGAGGACTTGGGAAAACTCAAAAAAATTTCAACAATTTTAAACTTATAAATTCTAAAAACTCTTATTTACTAAAATTTTTACCACTCTTCCCACCTTAGAAGTCTTGACATTTTGAGATCCTATCTATTAGACATGTAGAAGTGAGGGCCTTATAGCCTATGTGATTACATTTTGAGTAATAAAGCCAAGTGATATAAAGAACCCATGAGATTCTTTTTAGTGGTTGACTTTTTCGGGGTTGGGTATCTAATAGGCACCGAGGAAAAATGAGTAATCAGAAGGTCGAAGTGCTATTGTATTGAAATGGAGAGATTTTTTTTTAGTGAAGTTCAAGCAAAATTCTTATCCCCTACCTTACATCAGCCCAACCTGCTTAGTGTGAGAATTCCTCGCTTCCAAACTTTCCCTTAAAAGAGTGCAATGAGCCATACTTCTTGATGCACCTATCATTTTTCCTTTAGGCATTTAGTTCCACTTTTTCCTTTCCAGTCAATTAATTTCACACATTTTCAGCTTCACTGATGATAATGACAATCCCAAGTGATCCGCACATCCATCACATATATTTCACATTTCTTTTACACACACATATCCCTTCACGTTACACTTCATATTTTTGCATACTCTCTTCAAAAACCAAGAACTCCTCCATATCCTTAATTTATGTAAATTGTTCTAAAATCATCTTCTTCTTCTTGAAAAAAAAGGAGAAGAAGAAAAGAAGCAAAGAAGAAAAGATGAAAAGAAGAAGATAGAAAGAATGAAGGAAAGAAGAAAGGAAGGAGAAAAAGAAAGAGAGGAATAAGAAAAAGTGAAAAGAAGGAGAATAAGGGAAATACCATCCTTACCACTTACATACCATCTTCACCACTTCCGTACCATCTCTACCACTTCCATCCATCCTTATCATCCATCATCATCCACATCATTTAAGAAGAAATTTAACATCAGTGGTACCTGATGAGACGAAACCGCGAGGTAGTCGATTTCACATGGTCTCGTGTCAAAAATATTTCCAAACTTACCAATTTGATGAAAATGATTCGAATTGAGGGGTATAATGGTAAATAAGGGTTGAAATCCATGGGAAATAAGGAAATTCTTGATGTTTTCTACGAAATTAATCAAATCGGACGATAAATCGATGGTAGAAATTAGGGAAAATGGTATATCATGAAATATAACTTCAAATCGATTCCACGGAATCAAGAATCATCAAAATTGATCTTGATTTCACAGAGAAATTGAAGATCAAAGTGGGAAGAAATTTTCGAAATTGTAAATTGCGATTTTAACTAAAATTAACCACAATTAAACTTCAATTCCTAATCTAAATTGAAATTAAACATAAATAGACGAAAGATTAGCAAAAACTGCTTCCACTAACCACCAATAGCGATCGGATTAATGCAATTAACTTGATTAATCGTCGAAAATACCGAAGAACGCGATCGTGAGTTCAAGCGTTGATTTCTACTGATCTACACCGCCAAATGTTGATCTCAATGCTCCGAAGGTGCAGAAATGATGTAGAACAAAATGAGATCGAGATATTCGAGAAGGGAGGTATCTAAACAGATCAATTTAATTGATTTCTAACTTGAATGCCTTACAAATCGGAGGAACACCTCGTTTTATAGGGTATTTGGGTATAACCGTCCGATCAAAACGATCAACGGTTATGATGGAATGGTCCATCATGGACCGTTTCGAAAAAGTCACAGCCGTCGGATCGTGGATGGAGCCTCCGGATGATCCGTTTGAGATGCGTTATAAAACGCCTTGAATTGCGCCCATTGGATCACGATCCAACGATAAGGATGCGTAGCGCCCGATTAAATCACAGCTGTTATAACTCTTGGATTTCCGACACATGCTTTGATGTGATCTGGTGAGCCTTGAGTCCACGCGATCCACGCTCTGTATTTCAACGCACTGTCGATCCGACGCCTTGCATAAGTCCACGTCACCTGCATCTTAAAAACCACGTGGAACTTAGTCCCACATGGGAATAATTAAAGAAGAGGGATTGGTTTATAACGTGCGATGGTTTAGAGGGTTAATAAATCTCTTCCGATAATCGGAAGACTTATATATAATATAACCACTATATATGATAAATATAAATGTGTCACATCACGTCGCGTGGGCCCGCGTAGGCGCCGCGTCAGCCCGCGTAGGCGCCACGTCAGCCCGCATGGCACTCCCACGTGGCCCTGAGTGCCACGTCGCATCCACGAGAGTCCCGCACAAAAATCCCCCTTTTTTGCTTTCATTTAAATCATTTTAATCATTAAAAATCGAAAATAATTTAGAAAAAAATCCTGAAAAATCCCTAAAAATTAGAAAATTCATAACTTTAAAAAGATAACTCCAAATTAATCCAAATTTCTTTAATTTGATCCGAAATTTAATTATCTATCATTCTAAAGAGTCAAAATTAATAAATAATGAGAGTTTTAAATCTTATTTCAAAAAAATAATTAATTTTTTTAAGTGTTTTCTATAAATAAATATTTATAAATTGATTTCTCTCATTATTTTAGCTCTAAAAACATCTATAATCTCAAGTAAGGATGGGTTATTAATTATTTACTTTTAAATCATCACAGTTAACTCTAATTTAAAGTGTTTTTGAGATTATACTTTCTTTTTTCATGGAATGATAGAAAAATACACATAAGTATGATAACATGCATGGAAATGAAATCATTTATGCCTTAATATGCATCAATAATTATGTTTTATCATGTTAATTTAACATGTTATCAGTACCTTCTTTGCTTTTAAATCCTTCTTATGTACAGGCATATTTTCTTTTAACCACATCATTGCTTTAGATATAGTATCTTTTTATTCTTTCAACCACCTCATAATGATGCATCCAAAGATAGGAAATATATTTGCAAATGCACTCTTTATAGGAAGAAGGCGAGTTGAGGGGAATTCTAATGCACTAAGTAGCCTTCAAAAAGAGTGAAGGAGTGATGTACTTAATGAAAGAGGTGAGGAATTACATCTGCTCATGAGAGTGTGAGAATCTTTTCATTCCCATATCATCATACCTTAGATATGCTCACCTAGATTATAATTAAGTATTGACTTGAGAATTACCCGATGAGCACTACCCTAATATGCTCTAAGGAAGTCAACCTTGATATGAAATCTAGATCACTGTGCTCCATACTTTGATGAAGATTAGTCACACATTCATACACTTCACTTCTTTAGTTATATGATCAAAGGATGAAAAGACTTTCTAGGGAGATTATATAGTAAATTGCAAAGAGACTAGCAATTATTCAAGTTGGGGGGTGTAATAACATGCAATTTATACATGAATTTACATGATTATTAATGCAAATTAAGGCATTAAATATTCTATTTGTATGCATATTATCAGATTTTGAGTGCTTATCTATCATTTCATGTAATTTTAGGTTATGATCTAAAAATATGTCATTTTAGGGATATTTAGGTATAATTCAATAATGTCGTTCTAATCCTATTTATATTTCAAACCATAATTACATTTTCATGATTAAATGGTAAAAGAAAATATTTTTATTTATACTCATATATTTTTCTAAATTTATTTTCTAAGAGGAATGAGTGTATTTTTTAAATTAAACTTTATTCTCTTGTTATTTAAATATTTTGACTTTTTATAATGATAGATAATTTAATTTCTGATCCAAAAAAACATATTTAGATTCATTTGGAGTTGTCTTTTGAAAGTTATGAATTTTCTAATGTTTAGTATTTTTCTAAAAATTTTATGAATTTATTTAAAGCTATTTTCGATTTTTCAAAAGAACAAAAATTTGTTTATATATGTCGTGAGCTGACGTGGCAGAATGTCGTCATGTGGCGATGTGTGTACACACCACATGGTGGGGTATGTGCGCGTAAGTGTGTTCGCAAGTGTACGCGTGTGTGCACGTGTGTGCGCGAGAGTGATTAGTGGGTTAAAGCATCCATTACGGATTTACACTAACCCATTATACTCATGTACCTTATATATGCATTAAATGATCTGAGTTTTTTATCATGTGGGACTATGTATCGTTGGTTTTAGTCACAGGTGACGTGGCGCAATCTCAAGCAGATGATCGCACGATTTAATCGTCATCACCGGATTTCACTTACTCGAGGGGATACATGGCTGCATTTGATTAGGCGACGATTTGATTTAAAGAAGATTTAATCTCAATTGCTCATCTGAGAGTTATAACAGTCGAGATTAAATGCACCACAATGGACACATGGACTCATCTCAATCGTTGGATGAAGATCGAACAGTGAACATCAAACGACGCATCTTGTTCAAGCGCGATGTGGCAAGATCTGGACGCTTCATCATCGACTAAATGGACACGACTTAAAGACGATGATTCACGAATCGACGTTTAATCTCAGTCGTTGATCAAGACAAAGAGGCGCATCCAATGGCCCAAATTCTCTATAAATTAGAGTGTTCTTCGACGAAAAAACTCATTCTTGGATGTTTCTAAAAAATCGAACTGTTTAGACAACTCAGTCCTTGAATCACTTGATTTCTACTTCTTCTAGAATCACTTCTACATCCGAGGAGTGCTTGAAATCAAGAATTGGTGGAGAGAATCGGAAGAAATCACATCTTGAATGCCGAAACTTTGTGTTCAAAATCGCAGAATGAAAAAGCCTTAAATCCGGCAATTAATTGGATCATTTTGAGCACGATTGTGGGTTAGATTGCATGTTTTCATCCTGTAGCATTAGATTTAATTTTGAATCATAGATTAGCTTAATTTTAGATTTAATTTCAGTTTTCATCTATTTTCGCAATCGATTTTCTTTCTCGATTTCAAATCCCAATTTCTCCGTGAATTCTAATATAAATTTAGTGATTTTTGATTTTGTGGATTCATATAGGAGTTATCTTTCCTAATATACTAAAATACCTAATTTCTCACCTCAATTCATTCTCTAATTTGATCGAATTTCAAAGATATCTCAAAATTTTCCTTATTTCTCTGTGGATTCGACCCTTATTCTCCACAATATTCTTTAATTAGTGATTAAATCTTAAAATTGGTGAGTTTGGAACTTGTTTTGACATGAGTTTGTGTGTATTTAACGACCGCACAAAATTTTTTCATCATTGACACGTGTACATGCCATGTGGCGGCGTATGTGTGTGTATGTCCGTGCGCACATGTGAGTAATTAGTGGGTTACGCATCCATTATGGATTTTCTCTAACCCATTATACTCCCATACATTATATACTCGTCAAATCATCTGAATTTTTTTATGTGGGACTATTTATCTTTGTTTTTATTCTCAACTGACGTGGCACGATCTTGATCGGATGATCACGCGATTTAATTGTGATTAATGATTTTCACTTACTCGATGAGGTACGTGGCTGCATCTTATTAGGTGACGATTTATCTTGAGATGATTTAATCTCAGCCGCTTATCTAGGGAGTTATAACAGTCAAGATTAAATGCACCCGATGGATACGTGGACTCCCCTCGATCGCTCAATGAAGATCAAACAGTGGATGATAAGTGACGCCTCTTCTTCACGCGCGACATGTCAAAATCTAAGCGCCTCATTGTTGATCAAACATATGCGACTTAATGAAGATGATTCATGAACTGACGTTCAATCCTAGCCGTTGATCCAAGATGAAAAGACGCATCCAACGGTCATGACCAAATTCCTCTATATATTGACATGTTCTTGGATAGAAAAACTTACTCTTGGATGTTTCAAGCAAATCGAGTTGTTAAGACAACTCAATCCTTGAATTTCTTGATTTCTTCCTCCTCTAGACATATTTCCCTGTCTAGGGAAGGTTTGAAATCAAGATTTGGTGAAGAGAGTTAGAAGAAATCAATTGTTAAATGTCGACCTTCGTTTTCAAAATCGGGAATGAAAAAGCCTTGAATCAGGAAATTAATTAGATCATTTTGAGTATGACTTTGGGTTAGATTACATGTTTTCTTCCTAATATTTCTTCCTATAATATTAGATTTTAATTTCAAATCGTAGATTAATTTAATTTGAGATTTAATTTCTCTCTCATCGCGATCGATTTTCTACCTAATTTTTTCTCCTTGATTTCTCCACGAATCTTTATCCAAATCGAGTGATTTTTTATTCTGTGGATTTGCCTTGGAGTTCTCTTTCTAATTCTACTAAAATCCTTAATTTCTCACCTTAATTTGTTGTCTAATTTGATCAAATTTCAAAGACACCTCATAAATTCCCTTATTTCTCTATGGATTCGACCCTTCTTCACCACTATACTCTTTAATTAGTGATTATAAGTTTAAATTGGTGAGTTTGGAACTTGTTTTGACACGAGTTTGTGTGTATTTAATAACCACATGAAATTTTTTCGTCAATCTCTTGAGAAGATGTTTTTTTTTCTTAACTTTATATGTAATCCTTTTAATCCAAAATAACCTACTCTTTGCATCATTTAATTTAGAGGTAATTTTTTACAAACTAGATAATTATGTGCCCCTTTTGGTATAATTGAATTGTTTTCCTCGATATTAGTAAAGGTGGTCACCTATATTTTCTAGGAATTGATGATGTCCATCAATTAAGTAATAAAGTGTTATACATCATGATAAGAATATATGAATCATTTCCTCAAGGTGAATGATTTTTTGGTACCTTTTATTTCAAAATAAATAAAGAAAGATACACGTCTTTCATGCCCTAGGACATCTGACTTGATAATAAACATCAGTGTTATAAAAAAAATCATTGTATTTTTGTATTGATATTCGTAGTTTTTCAATGGAAATGATAATTTCCATTCACCTCTAAATTGTGAAGTAATAAATTTAAAAACCTTTATAACTTTGAACTTCACAATATCAATAATCCATTTCAATTTAATGATAAACTCATATTGTCCTCAAATTTAATCAAATTTTTCAATATAATGATATATCCTTATTCTCCTCTACTCGCATGATATTATTATTTCAATAAATTATCGTTTCATGAATTTATCCTCATAAGCCTAGAAGTCACCATCAGTTAAAATTCTTCTATTTTTCTTCATGGGAGTATTTGGGTTTTTAAGTCTATATTTAATATTCACTATATGAATATGCAATGATATATGTATATCTATATATGATATTTTTGATACAGACTATGTGGCCTTTAAGCAAAACCACACTTCCATGTCTCATTTCTATTAGTTAGAATGAAATTTTATTCATTGTTATTCTTGCGCGATACTTGCAATGAAGTTTGACAACATGCAAATTTGTGCATTCATATCATGCATTTTATATATTTATCTTTCTTGATATGATCATATATGTAAGTTATCATGGTTTAAAATAATTGAAACAATAATCTCTATGCTTAAAGGATATTTCTAAAAAAATTTAGCATTTTATGCAAAAATTTATAAAATTTATATATCAAGAAAATAATTCATAAAGTTAAAAAATTAAAAACTCTCATTTCCATTTAAAATGAATATATTTACTTGAAAATAGTTATAAACACACTTTTGGGTTTAGAATGATTAAAACTAAATGAGGAAGATATCTCCTTTTTTGGGTTTTTTGGGCATTTTCTAGAATTTTTAGATGTCAAAATAACTTATAATAAAGTTTTAATCTAGAAAATAGCCTTTTATTTTTTATGATATTTCTTAAAATTTTAAGTGAATATTTGCGATCGTGCCATGTGGCATGATTGTAGCCATCGATCATGACAGCTATTATTATCAGCTATAGCCAATGATCAGCGCCATAATGGGATAATCGTGTTTTTCTCTTTTTTACCTCTAACATTTTTTTACAAAAATAGAAAAAAGGGCAATGCTCACAACTTATGATGCCTCAACCAATATAAAAAAAGAAGCCATTTTTTTATAGGTCATTGCAACTTACAAAGTTGACATGAACTGACAGCAGCCAAAAACAAATGGCGTAGCCACCTTTGATTGGTCATCTCACTCTTTGACGCAAGCCCGGCTACTAAAACAACATACGTGGTGCTATTTGACTTGTCACCACAATTCTAAAAAGGAGACGCCATCAACAATCATTACGTTTTTTATCAGAATTCAAGAGCACTCTAATGTAAAAGATATCTATGTGGGCAAACATGCGACATGACCATGTGCAGTTTTAGGCAATTCTCTTGGGTCAGCAAATCAATTATTAGAAATACTCTAAATTGAAATCATGATATCTCAATATCCTAATTGAGTTGGGGCTGAAATTTTTCGAGCATGATCGTAATTTCACACTTTACAAAACTACCAAAGAAAATTTAAATTTTGAGATGAAAAATTTAGGGTTTTTAATATTTCATTGTGTGCTTCTAGAATTATCTTGTAAGGAGGAAAGAGGGCACTGATTGATCATTCTTTTTGTATGGAACATCATTTCTAGTGAGTTCTTCATGTTAGATGCAAGATGCCAAGTCCAGGAAAAATGTACGAGCTCTCAAAGATATGTTTTGATTAAAAAGCATCACTAAAGTATATTTTCATTGAAAATTCTTATATTATAATTATTTTCCATTGATATTTTTGTTAAAATTTTCATATTTCAACCCTAAAATCACTTTTCCACAATTAATCAAGGGTTTTCAATCTTTGAAAGGATTTTGGAAGCATTTGATCGTTTTATTTCATTTCCCACATACTTTTCCTTTTCATCGATCATCTTCACTTTCTTAATCTAAAATTACAAAAAAAATATTGATTTCAATATTTTAACCTTCCTCATAGTACATTCAACCTTGACTTGCCATTATTCTAAATTTCAAAACCAAATTCGAAGAGTAGAGTATAATTTTTTATACGTGAATTTACTCGTTCAATTATCATAATTTTATGCATATCTAAGTCCATGATTATATGCAATGACTAAAGTAAATTATGATGAGATCATAATATAACAATCGATTGTCTTTAAACATATGTTCTAACGTTCTTATAAAAATTATATAAAAAGAATAGTATTATCTAATCTGACTCCCATGATGAGTATGACTGATATTATGGCTATTGGTGTAGTGTTACCAAGGATAGATAGTGGTACTTTTTGGTGAAAAAAGTCAATACATTAATCTATTTGAATTCTTAAATGATATTATACATACATGTCGATAAAGTTGATTCATATTATAGTTGTATATGTCGTACATTCACTTAGACACCAAGGACATCTTGGGGATAGATGAACATATTTTGACAAGTCTTACGAACCCTAGTCACAAGATTTCATATATATCGGATATGGCATGAAGTCCTCGAAAGTGATTGTATGGCCAAGATAAGATCATTTGTCCTTGATATAAGACAAGATTGACTCAACTTATGTTATGTAGTCAAACCCTTTGTAAAGGTAGTGGAAATATCAAAGAAGGTGTTCTCGATGATTTCTCAAGGCATTAATTCTAACTTGATTGACTAATTAGGTTTTAACAATTGATCAGACCCTAAATCATTGATGAGTCTCACATGAACAAAGGATTATAAGTACAAGGTAATTGATGATGAAAGGGTTTGATACATCAATTCTAATACATTTTATATCTCTAAAAGTACGTGGTGTACCTTGTCATAGAATAGGTTGAAAACTTGACTTGCTAATTAGGTTAAATTGATATTTGAGTAATTAATCTATAAGTTGATTTATATAATTAATAAGGTTCACCAATGAATGTAATTAGGCCTATAAAGCTATTAACTAATGAGATATATGAACCTCGAGGGTCACACACAAAAGCTTAATAGATGTTGGTAGATATGGACATCTTTATAAGGGTATTTGTGAAAAGTTCTAAACACCCAAAGTCTATAAACATGGATGGGTTCCCCCACGGGGGTGCCTTGGTGATTGCCACCCCATTTCTCTTCTCTTACCTCTCCCCCTTGAGATTTAGTACGATTAGATGGTTAGGAGATCTTCAAAGAGTTGAAGAAGAGTTTAAAGAAAAGAAGACATTTGAATAATTTCATTTAACTCCTCCTAAGGAACCCTAGAAGTGTTGGTTTTGATTTGACCTACGTGATAAGATCATCTCGAGATCATAATTTTTAGTGATTTATTCATCCTTTCGACCGTATTTTTAGATTTTTCTTGACTTGAATTTCATAATTATTTTAAGTCATTGGGTCATTTATATATTATGGAATAATTGCCAACGCTCTAGTATTCTACTCTCTCCAATACGGTCAGCTGTCAGAGCATCTCTCTCTCAACTTCCCTCTCCCTAGAAGTAGCAACGTCTCCCTTCTTTATTTGCTCCTCCCAGAAGTCGCCACTTCTCCATTATTCTTCTTCTTCGGCGAGCTCCGGCAGATATGGCGACGATCTCTTTCGTCGCAGGGGAGCAGAATCCGCAGCAGCAACGTCTACGGGAGGCCTCCTTCTCTTTCTACCTTGCCAGCGGTGACACACTCTCTCTCCGCCGCGGCGGCGCCGCACACATCACCGTCGGCTCTGGGCGCCCTTCCGCGGCGGCCCCCGACGACGAGCTCGACGTCTTCCCCGCCGAGAAATACTTCAACGGCTCCATCGACCTCCAACAAGAAAGACCCTGGAAGAAGAATCTCTCGGAATATTCCTTCCCCCGAGGCCAGATTATTCCCTCGCGCAGTCCGAAAGGCGAGGTTCGCCCGCGGCGGAAAAGGTTCCTCCGGTTGTTCACGTGTTCCTCTTGTTCTGGCGAGGCCTCTGTAGACGTCAACGAAGCCACCGGAAAGCGAGCCGCCAGTTTTCGCGGCGCGCCGCCGGCTGCGGTCGCCGGCGTCGGAGAAGACGACGGAATCAGCGAGTCGAGCTCGGAGTTATTCGAGATCGAGAGCATCTCCACTGGGACGCTTTTCAGGATGGAGCTTTCCGACGGAGAGGTCAGTCCGAGGAGGCGCCGCCAGGCCGCTGCCTCGACGATTCCGGCAGTGAGATGCGGGGCTGCGGTGGGAGGGGAGACGTGGCCGCAGATGTCGAACGGGCTACGTGTTCGCCGTCCGATTTAGCTTCCGATTCGCTTGCTGCCACGTGGAAAACTTTTTTTTTTTTCTTCTCCCGACCCGTCAAATTAACTGTACTCTCTTCACTTCCAGGCACAAAAATCCTCTATTCTATATTCAGTGATCATCCATGAGCGAGAGGTACGGGAGCAATTTCGATGAGAGAGAGCGAGAGATTCTTCAGCCGATTTGTGGAATGAGCCTTATCATCCTAGAGCAGCCGGGACAGCACGGCAGCTAAATCCCAGCCATCAACTTCTTCCATGGCGGTCGTCTGCGGCTCCTACCCATCCCGCATTAACTCCGTCTCCATCTCCAGAGAGATAGGGAGAGAGAGAGTTTGCCGGAAGGCGGCGGGAACGGAAAAGGGGACGGGGTGGCTGGAACGATCACATCGCTTTATTAATAATTTGCGACTAGTACTTACCACCGCAGCAGAGTGGGAAGCAGAGACTATCATCTTTAAAATACGCATACACAATCCCGCGCAGCCGCAGCGAAAATCTTTCGGGGTACGCTCGGATTTCAATCTTTCCTCGCCTGAAGAGGATCATCCATAATTCCATATGGAGGACGGGGTAATGATTCGGAAGAAAATGGCGAAGTAAAATGCCACCGACAGAGGGAAATTCTGTTTGGCATGTGGTAGAACGGAGTCGGGGTAGCTGGGAGAGCTCGGAAGGAATAGTGATAGGGTAGATTGAATTTGCACCTGCAAATATCCACAGCAGAACCTTTCTATTGGTTTCAACAAATCCCTGATCTGAGTCCGAGAGCCGGTGGGGGCTTAGCAGCTCGAACCAAGTCCCTCTAACCAAATCTCTAACCTAGATATGGTTCACTGGGGACCTTGAAAGGTTGACGAGAGCGTTGCATGGCGCTCGAACCTCATGAAAGAAGGTAGACGTTGAGAGTTCACCATAAACCGGCATCCACCCTCAACCTGCAAAACAGAATCTTTGAAAGATTTTGATCAGGCTCCATTCGTCGGTATCCTCGGTCCCGTTTTCAAAAGCCATGAGAGGGAGCTTGAAGGTCCACGCGACATTTGAAAAATATTTCAGGGGACTTACTAGATTGTGTCTGGATTAGGTTCGATAAATGTCAGATCAGGTTGAGGTTTGACTTTTCTACGTTGATCTCTCTGTTTGGCCATCCATTGACATTATGTTTCTTCTTCATCATCGTCTGGTTCCTTCATGAACCTCTCGTTCATTTCTTCTTTTTTATTTTCTTGGGATTAGAAAATTAGAGTTAATTAATGCCAATGAATTATTCTTTTTGAAAGAGGTCATATAGAAAGAAATCACAATACTTTTTGACATTTTAAAAGAAAATATTATAACTTTCGGATTCATCATCGAGATCTATTATTTTAAACATTGCAGATTAGTCCCTCTCGCTCTTGAATTCTTTCGAAAAGGATACCTCTGCATTGAAATCCTATTCCTTGGAACGTTTTTTAAAATATGGAAGCCTTTCGTTCACTTCCACGGAGCCCTCTTTCAAATATCTTTGGAAACAGGGGCTCTCTCGTTCATTCTATTTTTCTCAAGGTCCTTTCTCTCAACGATTGTTTGTATCCATAACCTTTTCACCTTTCATTTCCTTCTAAAAAGCAGACACTTCCCTTTAGAGAAAGTTTTGCACGTGTCCTTAACGCCGCCGCCTTCTTCCTCCACGCATGTTCTGGCCTCCGTTTCTTACCATCTGCTGCGTCCTTTTCTCGACACACCAAATCCTCCTCCTAGAGCTCTCTCTCTCTCTCTCTCTCTCTCGCTAGCATCGGATGGAGACGGCAGCGGATGAGGACGTTAGAGTTCTCCCCTGCACCCTCAGCAGCAATGGCGCCCCGAAGAACACCACGCCCCGTCCGTCACGGCACGACGTGGCATACGGGGCGTGCCTGAGGAACCACGCGGCGGCGCTGGGACTCCGCGCTCTGGACGGCTGCGGCGAGTTCGCGCCCTCGCCCTCGCTCGTCTCCGCCCTATCCTGCGCCGCCTGCGGCTGCCACCGCAACTTCCATCGCCGGAGTCTCTCTCCATCACCGCCAGACGAAACCCACGACGGGTTGCAGAAGAAAAGGATCCGCACGAAGTTCAGTCCCGAGCAGAAGCGGAGGATGAGAGAAGTGTGCGAAGGGCTGGGCTGGAGAATGCACAAGGACGAAGGAGTTGTAGAAGAGTGCTGCAGGGAGGTCGGAATCAGCAGGGGCGTTTTTCAAAGTGTGGATGCACAACAACAAGCACAAATTCTCGAGGGAACCTTCTTCCCCGAGAGCGAGCGGCGGTGAGAGTGAAGAAGGATCCAGCTGCAAAGACGCTTCCCCGACGCCCCGTGAACGCAGAGGCGTCTGTTCTTCTCCTTGAACTTCACGGCTTAGTCGTTCTCGCCGATCAGTATTTCTTGAACTTGCTTCCATTTTACGCCCCTAACCTTTACCGCATACAGACAGTGAGTGACGTTGTAGGAGCCGATCCGATCCCTCGATCTTGTATAAAAGACATGTAGGAAATAATGTATCTTGAAGAATAATCCGGGCCGTCCGCCATGAGGAGTTATAGTGGCGTTGAAGGGCGACACGTCGTAAGAGCGGCGACCGCGATGGTTAAAACTGTTACTGTTACTTCTACTTCTTGAGTCTACTTGGCTAATATGCCCTCTAAGTGTTTGACAATATGTTTGAATGAGTGTGCTTGCAACTAATTCTTGAAATAATACTTTCTTGCTGATTCCACCTTCTTGGGTAAACTCTCTTCTCTTTCACCCTAATGATCATTCCCTGCCACCCCTAGGCGCTATCAAGTGGTATAAGACTTTCTGATACCAGGGATTTGTGAAGATGGCGAGAAGAGGAGAATTGTATATGTGAGCGAAGAAATCTACCACGGTTGAAGATCTCCTAAAGATAGAGGTGGTGGTGCCGTCCTTGGTTATATTGCTGACCCAAGTAAATCATCACTAGTGGGCATTGAGAATGGTGTTGCATTTGGAGGCTCAAGGATTATGGGATGTAGTCACAAAAGATGAGGTTCATTGAAAGAAGGATCACCTTGCCCTTTCAGCAATGCTTAGCTCCATTCCCAAATCTCGTGGATTGCAGCTCAACATAAAGAATACTGCTAAGGAGAATTGAGAGATTCTTTGCGCGTTCCATGTGGGAGTAGATTGGGTGATGCAATCAATAGTTCAAGGGCTAAGACATGAGTATGAGAATCTCGTGGTGAACAAAGCCAAGAAATTTATTGATTTTTCTTTTAGATTCAACAATATTGTCTCTTAGGTAAGGGAATTGGTAGGGAGAATAGAAGAGAAAGAAGTTGTGTCAAAGCTTCTTCAGTCAATGCCTTTGGGTTATCAGTCTCTAATACTTTCTCTTGAGCCATTTGGTAATCTTGGATCCATGAGAGAGCATGAGGTGAGAGCTCTTGAATGAGATTCAAGCACATGACAAGTCAGAAGTTTGTGTTTCATTTTCTTGATGAAAATTAACAGAGAACAATGAAATTTGGTGATGGCTGTACTATAAAGTATGAGGGAAAAGGAACTACTCTTGTGAATTGTTCCAATGGTGAGGTGATGGAGCTTGAAGATGTTCTTTATATACCAAATCTTAAAGAAAATATTCTAACTCTCACTAAATTTAATGATCAAGGCTGCACAAAAAACTTAGGAAAGTAATAACATGAAAATTATAAATCAACATATATGATTATTAATGCAAATGTTGGTATTAAACATTCCATTCTAATGAATGTTATCATATTTTTTTTAGTGTTTATCTATCATTCTATGAAAATTAAGTTATAAATATCAAAATGCACTAATTTAGGGATAATTATGAGAAATTAATAAAAAATATTTTTATATTAGATTATCCCCATTTTTATTTGAGATTATAGTTAGGTTTTAATGTTAAATAATAAGAGAAAATTCTTTTTATACACTCATTTATTTTTTCTAAGTTTTAAATTCTAAAATAAATGAATATATTATTTAAATAAAAATATATTCTCTTGTTATTTATTGAATTTAACTTTTAAGAATGATAGATAATTTAATTTATGATCCAACAAAATAAATTTGGATTAATTTGGAGTTATATCTTAAAATTTATTAATTTTCTAATTTTTAGGGATTTATTTTAGAATTTTTCTGATTTTTTATGAATTTAATTCGATTTATTTTAAATTAAAAATAAATTAAAATAATTATTTTATCACGTGCTGATGTGGCATCCGAGCTGACGGGTGCGAAAACGTGTTGCCATGTGGCACACACATATGTGTGCGCACACACGTGATTAGTGAGATTAAGTATCCTTTTTAGGATAACACTAACTCACGAAACACACTTACATTATATACACATGAAACCATTTGATTTTTCGTGATGTGGGACTATTTTCTTTTTTTTTTTCTGCGCAAGTGATGTGGCGTCATGTGGATTGTTCGATCACGCGATTTAATCATGATCATCGATCGTCACTTAAGTGAGTGGGTACGTGAAGCATTCTAATTCGTTGAGGAATCACTTTAAAATGATTTAATCTCAACCGTTCCTCTAAAGAGTTATAACGGCTAAGATTAAAACCGTTCGAACCCATCCAGAGCGTTAGATCAAGATCAGACGGTGGGCATTTCATGTGTTTCTCCTTCACGCGCAACATGGCGAAATCTCAGCGGTTCATCTTTGATCAAA
>CM044117.1:553954-736164 GCA_024174645.1 Lemna minuta
CCGGTTCTGTCCGTGCTTCAAACAATTTTGTCTTCTCCATATTACCATATCCCTAGAGTCAATAATTTTCTATGAGGAACTACTGAACTCAATCACTTGCTGCCGTTACTCAACAGTTTTCTGTTGAGGTCTATCCCGTAGAGGTACTCAATTTGGATCAGTGATCGATTTCTAGGTTTCGTCGTAAACCTAATTGGTTACTTCCAATTACGTAAATCAATAGTTCAAACCGCACTCAAAGGTAGGGCATTTCCCATTGATATAGGAACTTCTGTACCAGAAACAATGGTATCTCCAATTATAGCCCCTCTGGGATGTAAAATATATCTCTTCTCACCATCCCCATAGTGTATGAGACAAATGTATGCATTTCGATTAGGGTCGTATTCTATGGTTACGATTCTCCCATATATGTCTTTTTCATTCCGTCGAAAATCGATTTTACGGTATAGACGCTTATGACCTCCCCCTCTATGTCCTGCGGTAATGATTCCTCTGGCATTACGACCTTTACTACAATGATGCTGTCCATAGATCAAATTATTTCGTGGATTGGATTTCACTTTTCTGTCTACGGCTCCGTTGCGTGTGCTCGGGGTAGAAGTTTTGTATAAATGTATCGCCGTGTTATTAAGTATTTTGCTTTAAGTTCTTTTCTCTATAAGAGGTGGAATAGAATAACCCGGTTGAAGCGTAATGATCATACGTCTGTAATTCATTGTATGTCCCATAATAGGTCCCCTTTTTCTACCCTTTCTCGGGAGTCTATGACTATTCATAGCTATTACCTTGACACCAAAGAAGAGTTCGACCCAATGCTTTATTTCTGTCCTAGTTGATCCTGATTCGACATTAGAAGTATATTGATTGTTCCCCAATAACCGAATACTTTTTTCTGTAAATACTGCATATTTGATTCCATCCATAAATCCATTTTCTTCCCTATGAGTTTCCAGTATCGATAAGAATTCTAGTTCTTACTGTTCATATGTTATGGTATGAATATACCATACCAATTCGTTATGTATGGATGATGAGATTCCATTGATACAGAGCCAATTCCAATAGACTTATTGAATTGAACGTTCCCATTGGCGTGCATCCAGCAGGAATTGAACCTACGAATTTGCCAATTATGAGTTGGGCGCTTTAACCATTCAGCCATGGATGCTTAACAGGGATCATCGTACATCGTGAATAACCAAATTCCAATTGAAATGAAATCTTTAGGAGGAATCAATGAAACGACATCAATTCAAATCCTGGATCTTCGAATTCAGAGAGATATTGAGAGAGATCAAGAATTCTCACTATTTCTTAGATTCATGGATCAAATTCGATTCAGTGGGATCTTTCACTCACATTTTTTTCCACCAAGAACGTTTTATGAAACTCTTTGACCCCCGAATTTTGAGTATCCTACTTTCACGTGATTCACAGGATTCAACAAGCAATCGATATTTCACGATCAAAGGTGTAGTACTGCTTGTAGTAGCGGTCCTTATATTTCGTATTAACAATCGAAAGATGGTCGAAAGAAAAAATCTCTATTTGATGGGGCTTCTTCCTATACCTATTCTTCCTATACGTATGAATTCCATTGGACACAGAAATGAGACATTGGAAGAATCTTTTTGGTCTTCCAATATCAATAGGTTGATTGTTTCCCTCCTGTATCTTCCAAAAGGGAAAAAGATTTCTGAGAGTTGTTTTATGGATCCGCACGAGAGTACTTGGGTTCTCCCAATAAATCAAAAGTGTATCATGCCCGAATCTAACCGGGGTTCGCGGTGGTGGAGTAACCGGATCGGAAAAAAGAGGGATTCTAGTTGTAAGATATCTAATGAAACCGTAGCTGGAATTGAGATCTCATTCAAAGAGAAGGATAGCAAATATCTGGAGTTTCTTTTTTTATCCTATACGGATGATCCGATCCGCAAGGACCCTGATTGGGAATTTTTTGATCGTCTTTCTCTGAGGAAGAAGCGAAACATAATCAACTTGAATTCGGGACAGCTATTCGAAATCTTAGGGAAAGACTTGATTTGTTATCTCATGTCTGCTTTTCGTGAAAAAAGACCAATTGAAGGGGAGGGTTTCTTCAAACAACAAGGAGCCGAGGCAACTATTCAATCAAATGATATTGAGCATGTTTCCAATCTCTTTCTCTTCTCGAGAAACAAGTGGGGTATTTCTTTGCAAAATTGTGCTCAATTTCATATGTGGCAATTCCGCCAAGATCTCTTCGTTAGTTGGGGGAAGAATCGTCCCGAATCGGATTTTTTGAGGAACGTATCGAGAGAGAATTTGATTTGGTTAGACAATGTGTGGTTGATAAACAAGGATCGGTTTTTTAGCAAGGTACGGAATGTATCGTCAAATATTGAATATGATTCCACAGGATCTATTTGCGTTCAAGTAACAGATTCTAGCCAATTGAAAGGATTTTCTGATCAATCCAGAGATTGTTTTGATTCCATTAGAAATGAGGATTCAGAATATCACAAATTGATCGATCAAACAGAGATTCAGCAACTAAAAGAAAGATCGATTCTTTGGGATCCTTCCTTTAGTCAAACGGAACGAACAGAAATAGAATCAGATCGATTCCCGAAATCTCTTTTTGGATCTTCCTCAATGTCCCCGCTATTCACGGAACGTGAGAAGCCGATAAATAATCATCTGCTTCCGGAAGAAATCGAAGAATTTCTTGGGAATCCTACAAGATCAATTCGTTCTTTTTTCTCTGACAAATGGTCAGAACTTCATCTGGGTTCGAATCCTACTGAGAGGTCCACAAGAGATCAGAAATTTTTTAAGAAAAAACAAGATGTTTCTTTTGTCCCTTCCAGGCGATCAGAAAATAAAGAAACGGTTGATATATTCAAGATAATTACGTATTTACAAAATACCGTCTCAATTCATCCTATTTCATCAGATCCGGGATGTGATATGGGAGTTCCGAAGGATGAACCGGATATGGACAGTTCCAATAAGATTTCATTCTTGAACAAAAAAATCCAAAAATGGATTAAATGCCATTGCTTCGCGAGAAGATCCAACGCCCGTGCGATCACCACGTCACCCGCATATTAGAAATGTGTGGGAACATAGTCCCACACGTAAGAAATAAAGGGAAATTGTTAGTATAAAATATGGGGCGCTATAACGCTTTCGCATTACCGCCCCTCACTATCTTACCAGGGCCCACTTTCACGTGGGCCCTTCACTGCCGACGTCCCTGCCATGTGGTGCCCCACACGGGTGTCCGCGTGGACGCGTGGACACACGTGGCCTCCCTGCCACGTGTCCGCGCCCGTGCGCCTCCCTGGGCTCCGCGTGGGCCACCCGCGGCCCCGCCACGTGGCCTCAGCACCGCGCCGCATCCACGCGGTGGTCCTGCACCACGTCAGCTCACCACGTCATCACTTGCAGGTTAGTAACCCTTTTTCGCGATTTTAATAAAGAAATTACTTTAAAAAATGCATTTAAAAAGAAAATAAAAAAATAAGAAAAAAAGGCATAAACTTCAAAAATTCATGACTTTAAATGTAGAACTCCTTTTTAATCCAAATTTTCTCCATTAGATCACAAATTCCTTCCTTTTTAACATCATGTCATTTAAAAATATATTTTTCAAAAGAAGAAATCAAGATGAATTATAATTTACTTAACTCATTTCTCACTAAATATTCTAAATCATAAATTCATCTTGAAATTATCCTTCAAAAACATGCACTAAAGTCAAAAATCATTCAAGAAAAAGAGCTTAACTTCTATTAATTTAAACTTAACAAAAGACTAGTCCTCTATCAAGCATGAAATTATCCCTAATTTATGCATAAATATCGACTTTAGTGAAATGACATACCCATGGAGAAAATTCCTAAAAATTATGATAACATGCATCATATTCTCATAAAATAAGCATGAATATGAGTTAATTAGGATAAGAATTTAAGTTATAAATGCATGTTATCACTCACGCACAATCATCCACTTGTAGGCCTTTTCAAGCTTAGGAAGCCTGCATCGTGTCGGCCACTTGTAGGCTGCACCATGCTGGACCCTTCTACTGCCTCCAATGCATTTTTCTAGCACTTTCTATGTGCCCATGCTAGCAGCTCTATGCACCCTTACTAGTGCCCTCTTTTAGCCTTATTGTCCTCTAGCCACACTTACTAGTGCCTCTGTACACCCTTGCTAGAACCTTTGTGTGCCCCCCTTACTAGTGCCTCTGTGCGCCCTAGCTAGCACATATGTGTGCTCTTGCTAGTGCCTCCGTGGGTCCTTGCTAGTGCCTCTAGGCACCCTTAATAGCACCTTTTTGCTCCCTTTCTAGACCTTATCAATGCCCTTCCTTGTGCCCTCACTAACCCCCTTGCCAGTGCCTCTAAGCATGCATGTTAGTGCCTTCAAGCATCTTTGCCAACACTTGTGGATGCCCATACTCTCTATAGTGAGCTAGTTATAGGTACGCTCCAACATGAGAGGGAGTGTGGGAGGATATTATCCAGCCCATTAAGGACCTCTCCCTCTAGAGCTCCCTTCTTCTAGGTCTTTCTCTCCTTTATAGTTTGACTTTACTCCTACTAAAAACACTCTTCTTCTCAACACACTATGATTGCAACACGTTCAAAAGAGTTGATGTGGCGACAACAAATAACAAAGTTATGATGATGCAAGCACGACGCATAGAAAAAGTATGCTGACATATCATGAAATGTTAGAAAAGGAGATAACATGTCAATGAAATTTTTTGAGGTCTTATCATAGATGATGGGTGTAAAGATCAAGTTCAAACTAGATATTGATGATGTTTGACATCCAATTTTATGAAATTTTTCCATATCAAGGACCAAATAAGTGATACTAATCTAGGATAATCTGATAATATCAAGGCAAGCTTGATCCCCATCACATTTTTTTTTAAATCTTTACTTTTGTATCTGAGCTCAAATATGCCAATGAACTTTATTTAGTTCCTCTCTCTCTCTCTTTTGTAACTTCTTAATCTCACTACAATCCTCACATCAATCTGATTCCAGTACCTTTTATGTTATTGGTATCCCGTCATTACTTGAGTTTCCACATGGTAGGAGAGAAACATGGTTCTCTTAAGGATCATTTTCAGGCCATCTTTGAAATTTTTTCATTCTACCACCATGCTTAATCCAATTACATTTTTTTGCAAAGTGAACTTTTTTGTCCCCAATTTTTCCCTTTTTAGAGTTGAAGATATTATCACCTCATTTGCAAGAATCTACCTTATTCAATTATAGTTTCCATTACACTTCAATTTTTGACATCATCATCATTTTTTGCATCTTGATTGACATATTCAGTTTCTAGTTGGTCAATTGGCTGTAGGCGGCGATGCCATATTCTCTTTTGTAAATACTTGTGATGATGGGTGTTGGATCCATGATTTTTGGGAAGATTTCTAAATCAACCTTCCTATTTGGTCTAATCTCTTGAATCAATGCCCAATTCATATCATGAGGCTATGAAGATATTTGAGCATAAGAGTGCTACAGATTTGCAATACAAGGCTTTGGAGAGAAATGCCTAGGAGTTTTTCTTTTTGTCCATAAAAATCTAACATTGTTCTTTTCATATGGATCTTCATTATTGAAGACAAGTGAGGTGTGCTATGAGTTATTCTAAAAATTTAGTCCGCTTGAGGATTCTCAATCCTAAGTATTAACTACACCAAGACCTTTTCTCTCATAGTTTTCTCTCACAGTGCATGAAGCACTAAATCAAAGAATCAAGATAGGGCCATTGTCGCATGCGAGATAATGTGGATTTGGTCCCTTACTAGCGATCTCTTTTTATGCTTATGTAATCTAACAACTAGGCCATCATTTTAATTGACGATAACATTACTTTCCATGAATCGGTAAACATATTGAGGTGGATTGCCCTCATATTACACGACAAAGCCTTTAATATCATAGCATCTAGGAAACTTAAAAATATCTTTAGTTGGGGCTCCTGCGCCGCCTCCTATGACACTCTTTGTAGCACGCTAAGCGTGTTCGAGATTCACACTCAATTGAACTTACTCAGGCCCCTTCTTAGACCTCCTTACTTGAGTTCCCACTTATTTCTATTATAAAATAGATTGCGGCCCTTTGATCCTCTCACATAAATTACCATACCATCAGCTTTCTCCAAAGCTTGAAATTGATAGTCTGAAAACTGAAAAATCGGCATAGCATGACATGGCTTGGCTCTCACACATGGCAGACGCGCATGTGTCACATAGCATACATGGGTAAATAATCTTGTGTAAATATTTTTATTTCATTGACTTTTATTGTTTATTTTTATCAATTTCATCTCTCTCTCTACTTAATGACTTGTTGTCTCTCTTCCTTTTTCTTCTCCAATGCGCCTCCTTTTTCTTCCTTTTTCTTCTCCCAAATCCGGGGCCGGATTTGGGCTGGTGGACTGCGTGTGGCCCGATTTGCCCCAGCCTTTAAACCCTAGAGAGGTTTTGTTTTTCACATATTCCATCCGCTCGGAAGTTTCACATATCTGCGATTCTGCTGCCCGGTGTAGCGACCAATATGCCGCGGCCGGAGGTACAAGCACCGCCGGAGATCTTTTACGGTGAATCGGAAGCCCGAAAATACACCACTTCTTCTCGGATTATTGAAATTCAGGTCACCTCTCGTTTTCCGTTTTCCTTTGTTATTTGGAATCGAAATGCTCGTCGTAGTTTTGGATGCGGCTATTTTTCTTATCGTGAATCTCTGTGATTGAATATGCAGAACAGGATCTCCGAGAGGGCGCTCGAACTGCTAGCACTTCCTGACGATGGCGTTCCCAGGCTACTTCTTGACATAGGTGACCTCTAAAATTCAATTTTCTCTTCAGTAAAGTTGTTTGAAATTTGTTCTCGTATTCCACGTTTTATCACGTTACTATCATTAAGGTTGCGGCTCGGGACTCAGTGGTGAGACGATCTCCGAAAATGGGCATCAGTGGATTGGACTCGATATCTCCCAATCCATGCTAGGTAACCATCCGTGGTAATCTATTAATGTATTCGAATGTTATTTTTCGTAGAATTCAATTTTACTGTACGTCTCAGACGTGGCTCTGGAGAGAGAGGTGGAGGGAGATCTCGTTCTGGCAGACATGGGGCAGGTAAGTCATCAACACGGAGATATCTATGCAATCCATTTGTTTTCGTTTTCTTTTAAGTATATGTAGACGTTATTCTCTAGGTCTCAATCCAATGACCAAAGGACATGTTTTAACCATTGTTCATTTTTTAGGGTTTGGGCTTTCGACCCGGATGTATGGATGGCGCCATCAGCATCTCTGCTGTCCAGGTTGGTTATCTTTTGATTGTAAATTAGGGTTTCCTGCTGATTGAATCGAGCTCTGTTTTCTATGTCACGCAGTGGCTCTGTTATGCGGACAAATCCTCCCACGAGCCAAGACTCCGATTGAAGTGGGTTCTCAATGAATCTGAATTTGGAGTCTCTGCTAGCTATCTTCTGATGAGTTTGTTCGAACAGGGCCTTCTTTGGGATGTTGTACAGATGCCTGGCACGTGGAGCGAGGGCCGTTCTTCAGCTCTATGCAGAGAACATGGACCAGTCAGAGATGATCATGTCTTATGCCATGCGCTCTGGGTTTGCCGGTGGAATGGTTGTTGACTGGCCGCACAGGTACAGTGGTTATGAGTTTTCGTGGTCCACTCTAGGATTGCATTTGGCATTCATTGATTGTGCTTTTTGAAATCGAATCTACGTGTAGATGTTGGTTTACTGAAGTCAACGTTAGTTGATTATAGATGGCTGGTCATTTTATTTGAACGGGCATAGAAAGCTTAGAGTGTCACAGCTTCTACTCGTTAGAAGTGTTATTTACTTTTAATGACCTTGAATTTAACACACACTCTCCCTCTGTTGAACAGTACAAAAGCTAGAAAGGCATATATAGTACTCACTTGCGGCCCACCTTCACTATCTGGATCCCTACCCAAGGGTAAAGGTGAAGATGGCGAGAGCTGCTCCGAGAGCGATGATGAAGGGAAGTCAAATGGTAAGCTGGTCAATTTTTACGCATTTTTATGTAGAGACTTATATGTGTGTGAAGAAAATGGAGGGAGAGGTGGAGACCATGATAGAAAAAGAGAGATAAGATGGAGATGGGGTTTTTGGGCAGGTCCACAATTCAGATAGAAACCGGCCGAGGAAAAAGACAGAAGGTAGCTAAGAAAGCGAAAGGGAAAGAATGGTTATTGAGAAACAAGGAGAAGAGGTTGAGAAGAGGCAAGGATGTACCCCACGATTCAAAAATACACTGGTAGAAAGAGGAAGTCCTTTTGATCCTTCGATTTTTCATGTAATTTTATTTTTATAGTCCAATTGGTGCTACTATCTTAGATAACTACAAGTATTCATTCTTAGATAAAATCTCCCCTCCACTTTCATTTCTAATGAGCTAAGTACCCGAATATTTATCATGTACTTCAGTATTATCTCATGAAATATCATCCATGAAGAATGTACAAATTTTTATTCAGCCAGTTTAAAATAGTACTTTTCAAATAATATCTATGTGAGTATGTTCATGGAAGGGGAAGATGAGCCGAAGAGAATGGTATACAGGATTTTGATGAGGGTTACATGAGGAGGCCCACATACAGTGGTACACAAGAGAGAAGATGTGGACAGGTGAGTAGAATACTCACCACAAAGACACATCAACAAGTTTTTGGTTCTAAACGAGTTCATGCTCTTGTAAAAGAGTTTAGTTACAGGCTTTGTCATCTTATATCTAGAAAAATATTGGTCCTGCAAGGTTTGTCACAGAAGAAAATCTTGATAAGTTTAATTCAAGGGAGAAAGAAGTTCATAGAAAAAGATATATTGTGGGAATCAACTTAAGAAGTTGAAAGGATTTAATTTGATAGAACTAGGTAGTCTGGTCGAAATAAATTACAGAAATTCATGAAATATAAGTTTTTGAGACATAAACAACAGTAGAATTGGAAAATCTTGAGGAAGTCATTGTTTTCTAAAACTTTCATGAGCTCATTGTCTAGTCCAATGCAATTTTATGTGAATTTCTTTTTGCATGACATACTTATGCGATTTAAATCTTTTGATATATAGAAATAATCAAAATTTATGTGTATGAGTTCTATGAATTTTCTGCTATGGTTCTCAATCCATCTGCTTCTACAGGCAATGTCCAAGGGTCTTATGATTATTCGTGGATGACAGTCGCTTAGTTCATTTGTCATTCAAATTACAACATTTAAATGATATTCTATTGACTAAAATCCAAATTTTTATTTATTCACGTTATTTTTTCTACAAGAATCCAAAACCCCCCGATAAGGACAAAAGGACAAAGACAAGAGAGGTAGAAAACCCTTTTAGACTTTTTGTCGATTTTTGTAAGGACTTGACCGTTGACTTTTGTAGATTGAATTTGGATCCATCATTTCATAATTAGCTATCCATCAAAACAAGCAATGAAGAGAGAAAAAAAAAAGATAAAAAAGAGATTAAAGAATGAGGAGCATTTGCAATTTACCCAAAGGAGTTAAAATTCTTTTTTAGAATATCAAAAACCTAATTTTAATTGTGGTCTGAAATCCTAAAACTATCACTGTCAAAATCATTCTATAAGTCACCAAATTTCTCATGGAAAAAGACCAAAATAAAAAACATAGAAAGTCAAAACATACTTATCTGTAATGTCCATATCTCATTAGATATGCCACTCGAGTGAAAGAAAATAGTCCATGATCTTCTTGTCGTGGTATACCTTTTAGTGTGTGGAGAGAGATATACTAATAAATGATAAAATTTAATGAAAAACCAAAAATGTCAACAACATTTTTCAAGTTAAGGGAAAAGTGTCTCCTAGAGAATATGTCTAACTCTTTTTTTTATTATTTATAAAATTTTCAAGAATATTTATGCCTCCCTATAAGGTTTCAAAAGATGGTGCTCAAGAGGAAGTATAGAGAGAGAGACTATGTATTACTCTTTTTTCCTATTTCTAAATTTGATAAGACTATTAATGGTCTCTCTAGAAGGTTTAAAATGAGGAAGTTATCCGTGGACGAGATAGACTTTGTTGAACCTTTCTTTCCTATTTGTAAATTTGACCCAGATATTTATAGGCTCTCTAGAAGGTTTTAAAAGATTGTGCATAGGATGAAGTTAAGAGAGAGAGAGAGAGAGAGAGAGAGAGAGAGAGAGATGCGAGATTTTGTCAAACACTTTTTTTCTTATTTCTATGAACTAGACAAGACTATTTATAGCCTCACTAGAAGGTTTAAAAAATGGTGCATAGGAGTCATTTAAGAGAGAGAATGTTTTGCTCTTTTTCATATTTATAAGTTTGATAATATTATTTATAATCTTAAGAGGGTTTCAAACATTAGTACTTAGGAGGAAGGTATGGGAGAGAGGGAAAAGACTTGTGATTATGAACATATCAGCCCTAAATAAGTGTCCCATATCTTCGTAAGCCTTTCTTGAGATGGTCAAGGGTTATAAGAAAACTTTGCTAGAGACTTGTGGTAAAGTTTTGCTCCTCTCTCCACTGATGACGAGGGGATGAAGAAGAGATAGTGACACACTTCACACCAAATGAAATCTCCACAAAGCTGAAATTCTCAAACGAACCCTATGGATTAAAACCATAACTTGTTAGTTACTAGTGGCCGAATATAGAATTTTAGTGCTCAACGTTTGGTTAGAGTTTTTAGTTACTAGTGGCATAAAGGACTATGCACATCTCTTTATTAAAGATATTATATTCATTATTATACATGTATGATGTTTACAATAAATTTTAAGAAAATATGAAATCATAAGTGAAGTGTGATGAGATCATACTCTTGGATATTATGTGGCTTACACGCCAAATCACTCTTCCATAAATTATTTTTATTAACTGAAATAAAATTTATTATTTTTATTCTTATATTTTTTGTAATGAAGTCCATGAACATGTGTAATGAATAAATAAATTATGATAAAATCATAATCTAAAGATTAATTTTATTTAAATATATGTTCCAAAAATTTCCATTCGACGGATACTCAAGAAGGATATCGAGATATTTAGAAAAAAATAACATTATTTGATCTCATTGTTATGATCATATGCCCATCGCTGTGATGACACAAAGGATATTGTAAGTGTTCTTTGGAGAAAGAGTTCACTATAAGTGATCCTTAGACCTAAGATACCAAAGACATCATGTTCATGGATGATAGTCCTCTGACTATGACTTGCAAATCTCTAGCCATGAAATCTCCAAACTATTATACATTTTATATGACATGAAGTCCTTGAAGGTCATTAATTAGTTAAGATGACAATATTGGCTCTCGGTACAAGAGGAGATTGAATTAAGGAATGATATATAATTAAATCTTTAGCTAAGATAGGAGAAATATCAAGGAGTTCTTGATATTTCCTTCGCGCATCACTATTGACTAGAATGATTTATTAGAGTTTTATAGTTAAAAATACTTAAGTTATTCAAGAGTTTCAAGAGAATGAAGGATTATATGTACACAATAACTGATGACAACAAGGTTCCATAAGAGATCAGTTATATACTCTATAGCTTCTAGGACATATGGTGTAGTTTGGCTCTCAACGAGCTCTTAACTTAACATATCGATTGGGTTAAATCAATTCTTGATTAATTAACCTATATGTGTTGATGTACTAAATTAATAAGATTTACCAATGAGTATGATTGAGTCTATAAAGTTATCAATTAGTCAGATATATAGGCCTAGAGGGTCAAAGGTGTTGAGGTTAATGGACATTGCTTCAAATACGTACTCCCAATATGTAGATTGCTTCTCAAAAATCCTTCATAAAGAAGTTCTTTAACAAGCATGCCTTGACCAATGATAACATAAATACATTATTCCCAATGAGTAGGATGTCCTCCACATGTAGGACTAGAAAATTAATCGCACTCTCACTAATCTTCTTGTACACATAAGGTTCATCTTTATTCTTAATGAAGTCATAAGATTTAATCGCCTCATCAAATCTCATAGTCCAACTCCTAGATGCTTACTTCAATCCATAAATGGACATTTGCAACCTGCACACTTTTTTTCTAGAAACTCTTTGGATGTATAACCCTCTTAGGCTGCATCATATACACCTCTTTCTCAAGGTTTCTGTTGAGGAATATCATTTTTTTACATCCATTTTTCCAGACCTCGTAGTCATAGTGTACAATTATGGTGAGAAGAATCCTGATTAACTTAATCATAACAAGTGGTGAGAAGGTCTCCTCATAGTTAACTCATTGTCTTTGACTTAACCCTTTCCCACCAACCTTGTGTTGAAGGTGCAAATTTGTCCATCAATATTGATTTGTACTATACCCTTAGGAGGGTAAACCAAGTACCATACTTGGTTCTGATGCATGGACTAGATATTCAAAGCCATTATTTCTTGCCATCTCTTAGAGTTGGAATCGTTCATGCTTTCATCATAGGTCAAAGGATCACTATCCTTTAGATGAAGAGTATCAACATCGTTTGTGATAATATGTCCCACATATCGATTTGGCTATCTTGATACTCTACTAGACCTATGTGGTGCCTCTGTGTGTACTTGAAGTTTTTTTGGGAAACTGAGTTCTCATCTTATGAAGTAACATTTGTGTCTGGATCTGGAACTTATTCCAATAATACTTTACTCCCACTATCTCTTCTAAAAAAAGATTGTTCATCTTCCAAGAGGACAACCCTTTTTGTAAAAATATAGATTGTTCTTCACGGCAATAAAAATTAGTATCCAATTATGTCTCTTGGATATCTCACAAATCTACATAACTTAGTCCTAGATTTCAGCTTAACATGAGCGAGACAACCCCATACTCTAAAGCAAGGCAAGTCTAGCTTATTCCCTTTCTATATCTCATATAGAGTAGAATCTACATATTTTTATTGGGTAAGATGTTAAGGACACTCATTGTTGTCTCAACGCATATCCCCAAGGGGGATATTAGAAGTTTTGACAAACTTATCATAGATTGCACCATGTCTAACAAGGTACAAGTTCTCCTTTCCGACACACCATTCATACGAGATTTGTAAGAAGGATTCAATTGAGCAAGGACACCATTATCATTTAAGAACTATGTGAACTCTATACTTAAGCATTCATTGTGCAATACCATACGTACGTGTTGAACTCAAGGTCATCGCGAGTTTAAGCTTGAAAAAAATAGAGAAATTTAGAGAGTGAGAGAAAGAACGAAGTCAGAAAAAAATGGGAGGTGAATTGAGGGGGAGAAGCAGAGAGAGAAATTAGGAGAGCGACCGATACGCGTAAAAACACTGGTCGTTGAATGCACGCTTTTACGTATCAAATAAATTTATACTCAACTCTTCAAAACTGATTTTGAAATTAGAACAGTGGCAAGTCGATGTCGAATCCACAGGGAGGAAGGTTGAGAGATTGAAATCAAGAAATATTTTTTTGGTGTTTTTTTATATTTAGAAAATGCAGATGAACGGTGAAAGGAAGAAAATGAGCACGAAGATGAAATGAGTCGAACAAGTGCTTTCAAACTCCTTTTAGAGATTGGAAACCCTTGATCGAGGGTAGAAAAAGTGATTTTTTTAGGGTTTTTTTAAATGAGAAAAATGTTGATAAAAAAAGATGAGGAAAAATAAAGAAATGGATAGAAGATGATCCTAATATAACGATACGTGATGAAAACACAATCTAGTGATGCTCCCTAATCAAAAACATACCTTCGAGAGCCGTATATTTTGCCCAAACTTGGCGTCTTGCATCCAACACAAGGAATGAACAGAAGAGGAAAGAAACTCACTGAGAATAATGTTCAACACATGATGAATGATCAATCGTTGCTTTCTTTCCTTCAGGCTAGCCAATGCTAGAAGCATACAACAAAACATTCATAACCCTAATTTTTTGTCTCAGCCCCAGAAAATTCGTGGAGCTTGAAATGACTATCATGCACACGAAATTTCAGCCACTAACTCCATCCAAATCTTCAGATATCGCAATTTTAACTTAGAGCATTTCGGGCCATTGATCTGCCCTTCTCTCTCCTCAGATCATGCCGGTCAACCCGTCAAATTCAGTATCGCGCCCGGTCAAACATCGCTAAAAGACAAGAAAAACTAAAAACAAAATATTAGTCTCTCTCCTCTCTCCTCTCTCCTCTCTCCTCTCTCCTCACTCCTTTCTCCTCTCTCATCTCTCCTCTCTCCTCCCCTCTCCCTTCTCTCGTCTCTGTCTCATGTCTCTTGATCGTGAAGAATATGGGCACGAAGAGGTCTCCTCCGTGCGCGTGGTTGAGGGAGAGAAATGAGCAGTGATAACATGCAATCTTAACATGATAAAACATGATTATTAATGCAAATTAAGGCATAAAACATTACATTTATGTGCATGTTATCATACTTTGAGTGCATTTCTATCATTCTATGCAATTTTATGTTATAATCTCAAAATGCGTTAATTTAGGGTTAATTATGATAAATTAAAGATTAAAGATTTTATAACCCATCTTTACTTGATATTATGTGATTTTTAAAGTTAAATAATAAGAGAAATTATTTTTATAAACATTCATTTAAATTTCTAAACTTAAAATCTTAAGGAAATGAGTGTATTTTTTTGAAATATAAATTAAATCTCTTGTTATTTAAATATTTTGAATTTTTAGAATGATAGATAATTAAATTTCAGACCAAATGAAAGAAATTTGGATTAATTTGGAGTTATATATTAAAGGATATGATTTTTTTACAATTTAGGAATTTTTTTCCGGATTTTTTTAAACTATTTTTTTCTTATTTTATTTTTCGATTTTTTTAAACCCGTTTTTAATAAATACAAAAAAATGGGCGAGGGCCTGCGTGGATGCGACGTGGCACGCAAGGCCACGTGGCAGCGCCATGCGGATCCCGCGCAGCGCCTACGTGGCGCGATATACATATATATATTTATTTACTATAGTTAATAAAAAGGGGTCTTTGGCCTGCCCTATATGGGGAGGGTTATTACCCCTATAAACCGTCGGGTATTATAAACTTGATGGTTTCCCAACTTATTTCCCGTGTGGGACTAATCCACGGCCTTTTATAAATGCAGGGTGACGTGGCTTAATGAGGAGCACTGAATCTTGTGGACGATCGATCGACACGCGTCGATCAAATGGGACGCGTGGTCCACCGGCGATGATCAAGACACGTGCTGAATTAAAGGGATTATAACGGACGAGATTTAATCGCGTAGGGACGCATCTCGACCCTCAGATCAAGATCCAACGGGCGAGATTGAAGGCGTTTTATAAACGCATCTCTAACGGTCGCATCTGGACCGTCCATCACGATCGAACGGCTACGATATTTTCGAAACGGTCCACGATGGATCGGCTTCATCGTAACCGTCGATCGAAACGATCGGACGGTTACGAAAAATTCGCCCTATAAAATGACTCGTTCTTCACGTTTGTAAGCATTCGAGTTGGATTTCAATCAAATTGACTTGTATAGACACCGATCCACTCGTTTCTCTTGATTCCTTCCTCTTCCTCTTTTAATTCCGCATCCACGGAGGGGTTGAAATCAAGATTTGGTGGAAAATCGAAAGAGAAATCGCAGCTTGAAGCTCGGCGTGACGTTCTTGACGTTTTCGGTGATTAATCGGCTTAATCACCTCGTTTCGATCGCTAAACGGGTTTAGTGGAAGCAGTTTTTCCTAGATTATCTTCCTATTATCTTTAATTTTTGTTTAGATTAGGTTTTAGATTTCAAGTTCATAAATTTTCATTCTAAATCACGATTTTAACGTCCAAAAATTTCTCTCCACTTCAAATTTCGATTTCTCCGCGAAATCAAGTCCAAATTTGATGATTCTTGATTCCGTGGAATCGATTTGAAGTTTTCTTTCTAAAAACATCATTTTCCCTAATTTCTCACCTCAATTCATCGTCCAATTTGACCAAATTCCAAAAGATATCTTGAAAATACCTAAATTCCTTGTGGATTCAACCCTTATTTACCATTATACCCCTCAATTCACTCTTAATTCCCCAAATTGGTAAATTCAGATTAATTTTTGACACGAGACCGTGTGAAATCGACGACCTCGCGGTCTCGTCTCATCAAGCAGCGAGAAGTGTGAAAGGTGGAGGAGAGAAGATGATGAAGAAAGCAAGGGAGAAAGAGGAGAGGTGGAAGAAAGAGAGAAGATAAGAAGTGGAGAGGAAGAGAGGGAGATATCTCCCACTTCTCCTCTTGACGCGCACGCGCGCGTGCGGGAGAGCAAGGGAGAGAGGAGAGGGAAGAGATACTCTCGTGCGCGAAGAGACTGAGAGAGAGAGAGAGAAAACATGGAGAGAAAGAAGAGGAGAGGGAGGAGAAACGAATGGAGAGGGAGGAGAAGTCTGGGAGAGAAAGAGAGAATGGGAAGAAAGGGAGGAGAGGACGTGGAGAGATGAGGAGAGGAATGCTTCTCCTCGTCCCCTCTCTTTGTGACGAAAAAAATTTCTGTCGCGAGAGGGATCACGCGCGTGTGCGCGAGCGTGAGCGAGAGAGAAAGGGAGATGAAGAGGAGACAGAGAGGGGCGAGAGAGAGAAGGAGACGGAGAGAGTGAGGGAGAAGATATGAGAGGAATCTAGAGGGAGAGAGGAGAATCCAAAGGGAGAGAGAAGAAAGGGAGGGAGGAAAAGAGAAGTGGAGAGGCGTGGCGGAAAGAGAGAGGCTGGTGACGGAATTCTCGTCGCAAGAGAGAGAGAGAGAGAGAGGTGATCGAGAAAGAGAAAGAGAGAGAGAGAATTTCCTCTCTTTATATACATATATATTCTAAATATTCTTGATAAATGCACTTCATAAATATTCTTTTGTCAATAAATACATTTTAAATAGGAATTTCATTTAATAATAAAATAAAATTATATTCTTGATTAATCCATATCACTAAATGCTTATAAAGTGCTACACATTTATGAAAAATCAAGAATATCCTTTAAAAAATAGAAATGATCAATTTAATCATTTTAAATCATGATAACATGCATTTAAGATTATAATTTAAAGAAAAAAGCATTAAATGCATGATATTAATACATGAAATTGCATGTTATCAGCGACGTAAATTGAGAATGAGAGAGAGAAATTTAGGGAGCGTGAAAGATGAATTGGACGAAGGGGAGAATGAGAGTGGAAGTGAAATCAGGAGACGAGAGAAGAAAAGACAAAAAGAGCAGGGGCGAGAGCAATAGAGAGAGATAGAGAGAGAGAGAGAAAGAGAGAGTATGTGTGGGAGAGAGAGTAAGTGAAAGAACAAATAGGAGAAAATGAGAGGGAATTCAAGAGAGAAAGCGAGCTGCAAGAGGGAGGAAAGGAGAGAGCATGAGGATGAGGGAGTGAGAAATAGAGAGAATTAGAGAATATGTGAGCAGTTGAAGGGAAAGAAGAAGAGAACTTGAGAGAGCATAGAAGATGTAGGTTTGGTGAGAGCATTGGAAGAACCACAGAGAGAAAAAAAGAGGGTCGAAAGCTTGGTAGCGAGTGGAAGAAGGGGTTGCAAGAGGGAAAGAGAAATGAAGAAGGAGATTCACAGAAATCACAAGGTATGTGAATAGAGAGAGGGAGAGAGCAAGAATGTAGAAGAAGGAAGGAGAGAAAGCATCCAAAAGAGTAATTTAGAAGGAGAATTGGGAGAGAGGAAGGCTGCGATAGAGATCAAGGGAGAGGAGAAGAAAGAATAGTAGAGCAGGTGAGAGGGAAGTTGAAAGAGAGATGGGAAAAAGAAGGAGACTAAGAGAAAGAAGGACCGAACTGATGGGGAAGAGTAAGGAGGTGAGAGAATGTAGAGAAGAGGAAGGGGATAGTCACATGGAGAGGGCGAGTGCTAGCAAAAAGAGTGAATAGTGAATCTATAGAGAGAAAAATTTTTGGAAAAAAATCATGCAGTAGAGATTGCGAAAGAACTGGTAACTGAGAGTAAGAAGTAGAGAGATTGAGAGGGAGAGAAAGATGAAAAAAATAAAGTGAGAGATTGATGAAGAGGGTAAAGAGGGGAAGTGTTAGCAAGAGGGTGAGATGAGGAGGGCAAGAAGAAACAAAAAAATAGAAGAAAGGTTAGAGAGTGGAATTTGGAGAGAGAGAATGCCAAAAAGTGAAGATGAGGAGTGCAAGAGAGTTTGAAGTAGAGAGAGCATTCTAGAGGGGGATTCTGAGATAGAAAGAGGGGAAAAATTGGAAAAGAGGCTATGTACAACGGCAAACAATGCAGAGGAAATGGAGGAAAGATTTGTGGGAAGAGCGGGCTGAGAGTGCTGGGAAAGAGAGAAGACGTGAATGAGAAGAGAGAAGATGGATCGCAAAAATGAGAAAAAACACAACTAAAAATGGAAACCACATTCCCATGAGGCGAAAAGCTGGAAATGCTAAACCTAAGAGAGCGAAGTAGCCAAAAGAAGAAGAAGAAGAAGAAGAAGAAGAAGAAGAAGAAGATGGAGGAAGAATCAGCCACCCCAAAAAGCTTTTTCTTTTCCTCTGTTTTTTTCAACCCCTCCCATGAGAGAGCTAAGAGAAATTTTGAAGAGAGCGGGTCTCCCCCTAGATGGCTTCTTTGAGTGGGCTCAAAGAGGCTTGCCTTGAACAGCCCATTAAGACCTTTTTAAACACTTCCACTTTAGAGGATCTTGTTTGTGGTTCTTGAAATAAAGAATGCAAAAAGTCATGTCAAAAAAATTTCTTTTTGATGCAAAAAGTCATGTCAAAAAGTTCTTTATGAGATGGTAGATGAGATGGAGTGTTCAAGAGTTTAATGGAGTTAAATAAGAGCAACTCATGAGTATTTATAACTACTTTTATGGTCTTATCAGTAGGCCTCTTTCACATCTTATTTACTCTTCTTAAGATGAATATATATTTGGAGATTATAAGTAGAAACATTAATCATATATAAACCATTTATTAACAATGTCATAGCAACAAATTTACTTTGCAAGTAAATAGAACAACACTTGTCCTTAATAATCAAGGTCTATCTTATCTTGTCTAGACAAGATACTCAAATGATGTTCTTAACTATGCTAGGAATATAGTGATATTCTTATAAAGAAATATAATATCTAGATGATAGCTTGAGGTTCACAATCTTAGTGCTACAACGACAACTCTTACGCTATTTCTCATCCTTAGTTCTATCTTGCCCTTTATTAGCTTTCACTTACTTATCAACCTATGCGGATCATCACAGGTACGAGAAGTACATCTAGTATCTAATACCACATATACAAATCTATATAAGACAAGTATCTATCATATAGATACTTTGAGCATCACCGTGCTTGTTCTGAGCTTTCTCATTGAGTTACTTTTTACAGGTCCTCTTCTAATGTCCTTTCACGGCATAATGGAAACATATTCTTATGTCATCACCATCCTTCCTTGTTTGAGTCACTTTCACTTGCTTGTCCTCTCTGCCCTTTTAGAGGCAAAGGCTACCTTCCTCTTCTTGTTGGTCACACCAACACAGAAGACTAAGGGCTTTTCCTTCTAAAAGTTCCCTTTGGTAGTAGTAAGCATGTTCAATAGCTTCAAGATAGAGACATAAATCTTGTTCATGTTAAAGGTAACAATAAAATGAGAAAAGGAGTCCAAAAGAGATTGAAGAAAAAGGTCCGTGCTCATCTCAATAGGGAGTCCAACTCTGAGCATTGTTAACCTCTCGATCCACTCTATCATCTTTAGTACATGTGCATGTATAGAAGACAACTCAGCCATTTGAGCCCTGAATAGACTCTTCGGTATCTCATATCTCTGAGTCCTACTGTACTAAGCAAACAACACCATCAAATGAAGTAGCATGGCTCTTGGTTCAATGTTTTCATGTTGCCTTTGCAACTCATTCCTCATCGAGGTAAACATATAACATTAAATAGTAGCGAAATCCTTTTGCCTCTTCTTGCACTCCCATATCTCCTCCTCAGACTCATTGATAACATGCAATTTGTACATGAATTTACATGATTATTAATGCAAATAAAAGGCATTAATTGTTCCATTTGCATGCATGTTATCATATTTTAAGTACATTTCTATCATTTTATGTAATTTCATGTTATGATCTAAAAAAATACACCATTTTATGGATAATTGTGCATAATTAAACAATGTGATTCTAATCCTATTTATATTTGAGATCATAATTATGTTTTCATGATTAAATGATAAGAGAAAAAGATTTATATTTATACTCATGTATTTTTTTCTAAATTTATTTTATAAGATACATGAGTGTATTTATTAAATTAAATTCATTCTCTTGTTATTTTAATAGTTTTGACTTTTTTTATAAAATGATAGATAATTCAATTTCTGATCCAACAAAAATAAATTTGAATTAATTTGGAGTTGTATTTTGAAAGTTATGAATTTTTCTAATTTTTTTATGAATTTTCTAGAATTTTTTTATGAATTTATTTAACTCTATTTTCAATTTTTTTAAATAATTAAAAAAAGAAGAAAAAAATGTGTTTATTTATCACGCGCTGATGTGGCAGAGCGTCGCCACGTGGCACCACATGTATGCGTGTGTGCGTGATGTGTGTGCGTGTCACGCTTGTGCGTGGGTGACACGTGTGAGCAATATTAAATAATGGTTAGAGCATCCACTAAGGATTTAAGCTAACCCTCTAATATCTCGTATGTTATATAGTCTATAAACTCTAATAATTTATTCTGTGTGGGGCTGTGCTTCTTTATTTATGTTTCAAGTGACGTGGCGCTGTGTGAGACGTCCGATCGCGTGATTAAATCACGTGCGTCGGATGTCACTTACTTAGAGGGGGTTCGTGTCAACATCTTATTAGACGTCGATTTGATTAAATGCAGTTTAATCTAAGCCGTCCATCTTGGAGTTATAATGGTCGAGATTTAACGCGCCCGATGGATGATGAGACAAGACCGCGAGGTCATCAATTGCACACGATCTTGAGTCAAAAAGTCTAAACTTACCAATTTGATGAAAAATATCTCGAATTGAGGGGAATAATGGTAAATAAGGGTCGAATCCACAGGGAATTAGGGAAAAACTCTGATGATCTCTTTAAATTTGATCAAATCGGACGATGAATTGATTTTAAATGAAAGATAACTTTCAAGACGATTCCACGAAATAAAAAAATCATCGAATTTGACTTTGATTTCGCGAAGAAATTGAAGATCGAAGTGAGGGATGATTTCCAAAAAATCAGAAGAATAATTTTTAACGAAAATTAAAAGAAATTAAATCTAAATTAGTAATCTAAACAAAAAAATTAAACATGAATAGACAAAAAGATTAGTGAAAACCGCCTCTACTAACCCAAGATTGCGATTGGATTAACTCGATTAATCGTCGGATCAAGACTTTTAATCAAAAAAATCCGAAAAACCGTGATCGTGGAGTTCAAGCGTCGATTTCTTCCTAATCTTTCACCCAAATCTTGATCTTAAGCACTCCATGGATGCAGAATTGAGTCTAGAAGAGGATAGGATTAAGAGATTCAAGAGATTTGGTGTCTAAACAGATCAATTGGATTGATTTGCTCTCGAATGGTTTACAAATCGGAAGAACATCTCTATTTATAGTGTATTTGGGCGTAACCGTCCGATCGGATTAATCGACGGTTCTGATGAAACGGTTCATCGTGAACTGTTACGATTAAATCGCTGTCGTTCGATCATCGATTGAGCACTCAGATGATGCCACGTCGATATGCGTTATAAAAACGCATCGAAACCGCCACCGTTGGATCGCAATCCGACGCTCCTAATGCGTTTCCGTGCGTTTTTAATCTCGATCATTATAACTCCTTGATGGACGATTGCGATCATTTCACTTAAGTCCCAATTAAGGCACGTGGTTGATTTGTGATCCGATGAACTTCAAATCCATAGCATCAACGCGCGATAATCCATGCGCTCTCGATCAACCGCATCGCATTAATCCAGGTCGCATTAAAAAGAAGAGTGGAACATAGTCCCACACGGTAAAAAAATAAAAGGGACTCGTTGGGTTTATAATACGGAGCGGATATGACAGTTAGCTTAAATCCAACTAATGTACTATAACCCTATATTACACGTAAATATAAATATGTACGCGTGTCACCTCGCGTGCTACGCGAGCGTTCGCGTGGGTCCGTGTGGCTCTGCCACGTGGCCTTGCATGCCACATCGCATCCACGTGGGTCCCACGCGATTAATAAACCCCTTTTTAGATATTTTTTTAATTGTTTTAATAGATTTAAAATAAAAAATCTACTTAAATAAATTTATAAAAAAATTCCTAAAAAAATTAGAAAAATTCATAACTTTCAAAAATATAACTCCAAATTAATCCAAATTTCTTTTATTTGATCTGAAATTTAATTATCTATCATTCTAAAAAAATTCAAAAATTAATAAATAATGAGAGTTTTAATTTCTATTTAAAAAAATACATTTATTTCTTAAAGATTTTAACTTTAGAAAAATTAAATAAATGTTTATAAAAATGATTTCTCTCATTATTTTAACTTTAAAAAAACAGTTATAATCTCAAGTAAAGACGGGTTATAAAATTATTTATCTTTAATTCATTATATTTAACCCTAATTTAAAGTATTTTTTTGAGACTATAATGACTTTTTTTCATGGAATGATAGATAAATACTCATAAATATGATAACATGCATAGAAATGAAATCATTTATGCCTTAATATGCATCAATAATCATGTATTATCATGTCCAATTAGCATGTTATCAATGGACACATGTAGTTATTGCGATCGTCCGATGAAGATCCAAGGGACGAAACGAAGCGACGACTTCTCTTCATGCATGACGTGGTTTTAATCTGGACGCTGCATCAAAAAAATCGGATGAACGCGACTTAATCGTGTCGATTCGTCAAACGACGCTTAATCTCAACCATTGATCGCATTGAATCGACGCATCCGATGGTTACGCCCAATTTCTCTAATAAATTGAGATGTTCTTCGCGACGGAAAACCATTCTTGGGTTTTCGAGCAAATCGAACTGTCTAGACACCACAATCTGAAAATCTTTTTAATTTCTAAATCTTCTTGACTCATTTTCCGCGTGCGAGGAGTGCAGGAAATCAGAAATTGATCAAGGGAATCGAAATAAATCGCATCTTGAATGCCAAACTTTGTTTTTTTGAAATAGTGGAATGAAAAAGCCATGAATCCGGCAATTAATTGGATCATTTCGCGCACGACTTTGGGTTAGATTGCGTATTTTTCATCCTAATCTATCATCATTTAGAATTAGATTTACATTTTGAATCGTAGATTAAGTTTTTTTAATTTCAATTTTTTTAATCATTTTTTTGCGGTTGAATTCTACCTCAGTTTCAATCTTTGATTTCTCCGTGAATAAAGTGATTTTTTTGATTCCGTGGATTCGTATTAGAGTTATCTGTCTTAATATACTAAATTGCCTAATTTCTCACCTCAATTCATTATCTGCTTTGATCGAATTTCAAAGATATCTAAAAAAATTTCCCTTATTTTTTTCTCGTGGATTCGATCCTTATTCACAACTATACTCCATAATTAGTGATTTAAACCTTTAATTGGTGAGTTTGGAACTTGTTTTTGACACGAGATCGTGTGTATTCAATGACCACACGAGAATAGATCGCCACACATCTGATGCAAGCTCAACAGAGCCATCTCCCTCTAAGACATAGGCAATGTTCTCAGACTTGAGTAACAAATTTTAAGTTCTTGAGTAAGTCAATGAAGTTTAGGCTTGTTAAATAGTTGGCATCCATGATATCACGAAGAGGATTAGTTGACGACATCTTTGCCTATAGGAGATGAATGAAAATTAATGACTAATTCTTTGCAGATATATGTTCATTATAAATAATGCGATCACTAAAATTAAACAATTCACATTACCCTTATGTGAATAATAAGAGAGAACCAACAATTTCTTAGTGGGAATCAGAATCTTAACAACTATATTTCATTTCCTCATGCTGCCTTTACAACTCATTCCTCATCGAGATAATCATATAACATTAAACAATAGTGTAATCCTTTTGCCACTTCTTGTACTCCCATATCTCATCCTCAGACACATCCGATGCAGGCTCAACATGGCCATCTCCCTCTAAGACATAGACAATGTTCTCAAACTTAAGTAAAAATTTTAAGTTCTTGAGCCAGTCAATGAAGTTCGGGCTGGTCAAATAGTTGGCATCTATAATGACATGAAGAGGGTTAGTCGACAACATCTTCACATGTAGGAGATGAAAGAGAAATAATGACTAATTCTTTGTAGATATACGTTTATTAAAAATAATACTCCTACTAAAATTAAGCAATTCACATAACCCTTGTATGCATAAGAAGGGAGAACCGACCATATTTCTTGATGGGGATCAGAATCTCAATAACTATATTATGACCTAGAGTGGACTCTACTAATCATAATAAATTATTGAGCATTCATCTCATGAAACTTGTGACATCTATAATATTTGATCATACTTTGGTTATCGACTCTCATGCGACCTATAGTGAACTTCCCCCAGCCATTGAGTTAGATCTGGGCCATACCTTTGTTATCTAACAGATATAGACTCACGAGTGGTTATGGAGTGGACTCCACCAAACCAAATAGTTTCTCTACCTCGGCCTTGTGTCGTACATTAGTTCTTAATTCCTCTTCTTCGATAAGCAAGCCTAGAGTGAACTCCATGTACCCTACTTGAAGTGATTTGGATACTAAGGCATAGAGGAGGACTGAGTTCATAACTCTTATGCTTCAGCCCGAGTTTAAGATGTGAGCGGTTTTATATTTTTATTAGATCTCCTATTTAGAGTAAGCCATGGTTATCTTTATAACCGTAATCTAAGATATAATTATCTCAGTAATCATATACATGCATCACATACATATCACGTGGTGAGTGAATATAAGTGTATTAATAAACCAAAATAACTAAAATAGGAGGTACTATAGTACGTCCAACTATGTTATTGGTTTCACATTCAATTTAATTACATCACAATTAAATAAATAAATCCAATTTAATATAAAATTTAATCACATTAATATTTTACAAAATAAACATGAAAATTATGCTTACTATTTAGGAAATAAACATTTAAACACTTTAAAATAATTTCTAGTGTTTTTCTCAATTAAAAATAATTGAACTCTTAAATTATTCAATTGAATAAATCTCAAAATAAATAATAAATGAATTAAAAGACAGAAAAAATTAACAAAATAGTTTATTTGCATCAATAAATCTATTTTATATATTTTTTAATTTTTTCAAGATTTTTAACATTTAAAAATCACAAAAATAATAAGAAAACCTTTCTTTTATTTTGATTTGTTTAATTCCCTTATTGGGCCGCACGGATCTAGATCAGTTGGCCCAATAAGGATTCGATTGGATCTGGTCTCCAGTAAAGATATGTTCTCCTTGTGCATATTTATCATACTTTCTATGATTGTTAAAAACACTTGACAAGGAGGTAGACTTTAGGGGCTAAGTAAATTGGTGGCATCTTGAAAAGACCATAATGATGGGCGCAAAAAAATATGAATAAAAAAATATCATTTTTGCATTTATATAGATTATACTCATCGCCCATAGTCAATAATTCCTCTACAATCTTGTCAAGCACTTGTTTCTTTACGAAGGCTCCAACTGAAATTTAGAGCATCGAGTTCCATCTACTAGGGCTGTTGATTTAACTTGTTCTGTAAGCAAATACATTTGCACATATTCTCAAACACTCCATGCATAAGGGGTGACTTTATCAATTTGATTATTCGTCAAATACAACTAAGCAATTCACTAAAAGTGGAAGCAGCTCTAAGCATGATCTTTTTAGGCAATACCTCCGCATGAGCTTCATACACTACTAATGCCCCTCGGAGCCTGCTCAATCTGTCGATGTGGAGCAAGTATGTAATTCCGTCAAACCATCTTGGACAGCTAAAAATTTGAAAGTCGTGCAATGCATGCATGTGGTATTCTCGAGTGAATGTGCTATCTTCCTCCTTAAACTGTCATTTGGCAAATTTCAACAATGCAACTTTGTTGGTCACATGGTCAGTCCTGACAGTATGTACCAGAGAAGGATAATGGAGAAATTAGAAATTTATCATATATCATAACTCATAAGTCATACTTATCTCTGAAAAAAATCTATGTCATACTTTGTCCACTAAATCAAATGTAAATAAAGCTTTTTAACAAAAATATCACCTATCGTCTCTATAAGATACTTGACAGTAGATTTACACAGAGAGAATAGGGATAGAAAGTGAGTGTCACTGGTTGAACCAGAAAGATAATTTATTCCACAGTCATATGCACTATTTATACACTAGCCATTGTAACGGCTAGTTTTCTAGACGTTACTTGATCTTAACAGATCAGGTAACTTAGATATTAGGCCCATTAGTTTGGGCCTACTTATGCTTTTTCACCTATTAGGCCGTTAGGCCTATTAATAAGATATTACTTGGGTATTACACTTTTTATGTTATTACATTTACATCAAGAAGAGGCCAACTGGCCCATTAGTAGATAACAGTCTCATCAGAATGTCGACCAACAAGTTCTTCCAAGTTTTAGAATGTGCTCACACAGCCTATTCAATGTTGATCCAGTGGACAGTTATTGCAAACAGAGGAACTTGATTTTCAGCTGTCCATCCGTCAATAATGAGTGAAACTTCTCGTACATGCCCCAACATGACGCCACCAACTTGGAGCTTGAGAGTTGTAATTTTCAGTAACATATCTGTGACTGACCGTTGATCAACTGAAACCTCTGCAATTTACCATATGCAAGGGGATGGCATTTTCTTAGGTGTTTCCATCTTTTTGACATGCATCCTTAATTTTCCTTCAAAATTATGAGTTCCCTAGGGTGCTTCGCTGCTTGACAAAGTTCACAAACATATCCACCTAATGCCTGGGTGAAATATTCAGAAATTTTTGTGACTCTCCCATCAGTCTTTTGATTTTGGGAGTGCTGCTGCCCATTCACAAGCCATGACGCCTCCACCCATGAAATGTCATCATGGCATGAACCCATGTCATGACGTGCATTCAAGCTGAGACATGCATCTTGAGAGCCCTAATCAGGCTTATCATCAGCTGCACAAAGAATGAAGACCAAGCATCACCAGTAATCACCACATGAGCACATCCCATTCTCAAATCGATGGAACCGAGCTCGATCCCTCACCACCAGGGCTCGTCCATATGCCTTAGACACCAGTTTCATAACAGCATGGCAATCCCCACAAATCCTAAGATTCTTCACCACCACAATCTCCTCTGCCACCCCCAAGCCCCAGGGCGACAGCAAGCCTCTCACTGTGATGCCACAGCGCCTCTTCCTTATCTTCCTCTAGCACATCATGCAGAATGTTCCCCTTTGTTTCTGACACATGCCCTAGTTCTGCCACCTTTGCCCTCACCTCCTCCACCATCTTTTGAATCTCCCTCCACATCAAATGCTCCCCAATTCCACCATTAATGAACCTGTGTGTTAGTCCCCCAGCTTTACAAAGCTGAACCCAGGCACCTTGCGCACATCTTGCTCAACCATGGCAGCCCGAACTCGGCCCACATCGCACCACCGCTCTGCTGCTGCATATACATTCGAAAGCAACACGTAATCGCCATCACCATGAGAGCCCATGCGGGCAAGTGTACTGGCTGCGACCTCAGCAAGAGGGACGTTTCCATGAGTCTTGCAGGCTCCGAGTAGAGTCTGCCATAACACAATATCTGGCGGTGCCTTCATGGCAGAGATGAGCTCATAGGCTTCCTCGAGACGACCTGATCTCCCTAGCATGTCCACCACACACCCATAGTGCTTGACATTTGGAAGTACAGTCCCTTCAGACATGGTTCGGAAGATGCGAAGGCCATCTTCAACCATGCCGGCATGGTTGCAGCCTGATAGCACCGCAAGGTAGGTGATGCCGTCAGGGGATATGTTCGAACTTCCCATTGACATCTCTTCAAATAGCTGGAGTGCACGAGCTCCATTCCCATGGAGAGCTAAAGCCATAATGATGGTGTTCCAGGAGACCAACGACAGGGCCTCGGGGGGCATTTTCCGGAATATCTCCATCGCACCCGAAAATGGATCCGCACTTGGCATACATATCCATGAGTGCATTGCAGACCCGGCCGTTGGCTTCTAGAGAAAAACTTCTGGGCATATCGCTGCACGGACTCGCCTTCGGCAAGATCTCCTAGCTGTCCACAAGCAGAGAGAGCTCCAAGAAAGGTGACGACATCAGGCGGCGAAGCCGGAGCTGCGATCATGCGGCGAAACAATGATATGGCATCTCGGGGACGGCTCCCTGCAGCAAGCCCGTGGATGAGAGCATTCCAGGTGGGCACGTCCCTGTGGGGCATTTCATCGAACAGGTTCCCTGCGCCAGATATATCTCCTCCCTTGGCGCACGCATCAACAATCGTTGTCTGAAGACGGAAGTCCGCCATAAAACCACGGCGAATCACGCGGGCGTGGAGCTGTCTGGTCTGTGGTACAGCATTAGCGCGAGCGCATGCCTGCACTACAAAAGAGCAGCTCAGAGCATCGTCTCGGGCGGAGCCCTGACGCAACATGTATACGAAGAGAGCGAACGCGGCAAGTGGTTCTTCTCCCCTAGCAATCCCGCGCAGCACCGCGTTCCAGTCGTTGGTCGCAGGCCGATGAATTTTCCAGAATATCTCGGTCGCATAAGGGAGATCTCCGAAGGGAGAGATTGCGCAGAGCTCTACCACCTTGCACCGCACGGAAGCGAGAGTTTGAAAAAGACCGGAAGAGATCAGATTTCCCAGAATTTGGCCGATTTGCGACAACGACGAGCAGTTCTGAAGAGCCGCTTCCAGTTGCGCCATGAGCGAATTTCGATGAAAACCCTGATAAAAAGCATCGCCCGTTTAAAACGCCACGTCATCTAAAAGTCTATGAAGATATTCCACGTGGACGGGGTGGGGTAGGTCTATGTTACACGTCATAAAAACCCTAAATATCAATAAATAACCATTTCGGCCTTGAAAAGGCCACGTCGTTCGAAAGCTTCTTGAGGATTTGCCACGTGGATGCTCTTAAGATCGACCCGAACGGCGACGAACCACGTCATCAACAGAGTGTCTTTCTTCGTGTGCCAGATTTAAACCGCCTTTAAACAAAAATTAGTGAAAATGAACCACGTGTGAAGTTATTAGGACTGACCTGGATGAACACGTAGAAAATAATGCCACGTCATCAATATTGTTTCTTCGAAAGGGAAGACACGTATGTTGCTATTTAAACTCCGCGATCCGGGGATCCTCGTTCGTGCATTTTCTTTCATCGGTTCTTGGCTTCTTGTTTTCCCGCTCGCAGAGAGGGAGATCCGATTTTTGAGGAGGAGGAGGAGGAGAGAGATTCTTAGAGATGCTGGAGATCTCCGGAGAAGACTAGCCACGGAATCCGATAGTGAGAAATTGTTATCTGAATTCTGTTCTTTCCTGTACGTCGAATCTGGATTATGATCGTCTGCCTAGGGTTTGATTCTTTCATCAACTGCGTTCTTAGCTGTTGTGACTAGTAATTTGGAAGACAAGCGACTCAGCTTTTTTTGCTCAGCTCTTGTTGGCGTCGTCGATTAGTTCGTTTATTTCTGCCATATATTTCCTTTTTCTGTTACATTCCTCTTTTTCTTCAGTCAACTGCTTTTTTTCTTCGATGAGAGGATTGTTATTGTCCGCGATAAGCAGTTATCGCTTCGCCAATCTCTTCAGGTTTGATTTATAATTACAAAACGATCTGTTTTGATTTTTTTCGCTTAATAGATTTTTCTTCTAATCTTGTCAACTTCAAGGTAATTTCGCAATTAGAGATGGTTATTCCTCGGAGGCGATCCCACAAAACTTAGTAGAATGTCCTATCTGCCGCAGATCATTCATGAAATTGAAATTTAGGCTAGACTTTGCCTTTAAAGAAATTCATGAACTTGTATAGTGAATACTCCACAATCGATTAGAAGCTACATCGTCCACAACTTTTTCCGCCGTCACTTTCAACCTAAACGGTCCCCCTTTCCAGTTTTAGAAAAAAACATCCGATTTCTCCTTCACTAAACTCCGTTCTTTTTCTTTCCATATTCAAAGGAAGTACCAACCATGTCAGTCTACTCGACAAGTCAGGGTTCTATCTACCCATTTGTGGACCTCGAGGACAGTGAGGGGAGCAGCAACAAGCCTTCATTTTACACCTCAGGCGGCAGCAGCGGCTCTCAGAGCGATGGCTCCTCCTCCGTGTACACCGTCCGTGGTCGCCGCTTCGCATCAGCATACTCCGCAAGCGCGTACCTTGTTCCGGCCTTTAACTCGTGCGCCAACAGCAGTAGTTCCACCGACTTGGACGCCTCGCTCCTGCGCTACACCCGTCCAAATCTCTTCTACAGCTCCGGCGAGGAAACGTCTCTTCGAAGGCAGTTTCGCAATCTCCGTGCCTCCTCGGAGTCTTCGCCATCGCCTGCGTTGTTCTGCACTCCGGCGAAGGGCGCCGTGCTAGAGGACGGCGTTTTTGGTGATCAACGATGATGCCCAGGTTGACAGCCTCACGTGCTATCCTTCCTCCAGATGTCTTCTCTCTGGGGAGCGCCAGCCAGTGGTGCCCGCTCCTATCACCGCAGAGCCCATGGCCGCAGATCTTTCGACGAAGCTGGTTACGCTATCGATCACCAAGTATGCCCCGGCGTTCCTCTCTCTCTCTCTCTCTCTCTCTCTCTCTCTCTCTCTCATCTCTCTCTCTCTCTCTCTATATATATATATAAAGATATGTTTCTCTATTCTGGTTCAATCAGATGATGGCTTGGCCTGCGAATTGTCCTCAGATGAAGCAGCGGGGCAGACAACGCAGGCTTCCGTCTCCTTCCCCGGTGACTAAATATATTTCCCTCCCTATAACCCGATTTCTTCAGTGGCACCGGGTATTCGGCGTTTTCGCTTTATCTACTGATTGTTCTGCCCTTTTTTTCTTTACCTGCAGGCTATGCCGAGGATCCATCACTGGGAGGAGGTAAAAAAACATCGCCGTCCCCGTCCAGATTTACGAGTGCTGTCGAGTGGGCCCGAGCAGAGGAAGAGGAGGCGGAACTGGGCCGGGCTCTCCATGGCGACCGTCGCTGGCGGAGGCTCCCGGTGTTCGCCCTAATCTGCCCCCGAGGACTGAAGCTGCCATCATCGCCGTCATCGTCATCATCATACAGTTTTTTTCTTCCCCGATAGGCCACATCAGGAGCTCCCCCGAATAACCGGTGTTTGCATGCAGTAAAGGTCGAGTAAAGAAGTTGGAATGCACTCGTGGAATTTCGAAGATTTGTGAGGGTCTTTCTGCCATGTTCCTCACAATCACATTCAATAACATACCACGCTTTAATGAATAAAGAAATCATACTGCAATAATAGCTCTAGGTAAAAGGCCCGATAACTCCCAAAGTCCCCATCTATCTCCCTCACCCTCACTCCCAAGGCCATCCCATGGGCCCGCCCTAATTCTACCTCTCTATTCATATGGTATTACTGTTAGATCTAATCTCTATTAAGTGGACATATTTATGTATTATTGTAGATTAACTATCATTTTAATCCCCATTAAGTTATTAAATTATGATTGATCTGGGGATTACGACATTCATATATGCGTGTGGAGGTTAATTATGTGTAGAGGCAGTAAATCAGTTATTAGTTATTAATAGGCTGACTAATGTCTCGATTAGAGGCTCAAGCTTTCCTCATCTCTATAAATAGGAGGCCATAGTCCACTTGGATAACCTAATGCTCATAACCCTCAAGAGAGAATCCTATTTCCTCTAGAGATCGGGAGGTTACATCAGGGGATATTCAAGAAGACTATTCTCCATTTCAGCAATCTACTTCGGATGAAGATTAATCCGATGAATCCAGGTACGCGTTTAATTCCGTTTTATGAATCTTATTATTATGATGAATCATGATGCATATTCAAGTTCCAATAATTGGTATAAGAGCTAGTCTATGCATCTATTCAAAATCGGCCCATCAAGCGTAAATAGGGCCAATTTCTAGGCCCACTAAGGTAAAATAGGCTAGTTTTTTCGGGATAAACCCAGCCCAATAAGGGCTAATAGGGCTTGTTAAAGCCCAAAAATGGTAATTTGGGCCTATTTCTTGGCCCAATAGGCATTTCTAAGGCCTTTTAAAGGCCAATAATGCTGAAATAGGCCCAAATTTTGGCCCAATAAGGTTTTTATAAAAAAACCTAAAAGGGGTTATTTTAAGGCTCTACTTCATTTCCAAAAAGCCTTAAAAAGGGCTAAAAGGCCTTAATATCTAAAGGTAGGCTTGGAAAGAGAAGAGATTTCTCACTTTGCAAAATATATACATGTCTATGATTTTGGACTTCTAGATTTAAGCAACATCTTGCAAAAAGTGGGACTCTTTTTGCTTAGATCTCTTATTCCAAATTCTAGATGGGGCGTGTATGTCTATGTAGGCCTTAGCTGGCCCAAATGTAGGCGACCTTTGTACGTGATTACACACACTCGTGAGAATTGTCGTGTGACAATTATTTAGTAATTTGTTCATTGTGAAGGGTAATGCGGTCAAAAGATAGCTTGCCTTTTGACATGAACTTATTGTCAATGACATTCATCACAACAAGATGTCACTAGAAATTGATGTTGTTGTCCAAATAAGACTCGTTAATGTGCACCGATGTCTTGGGAAACGTATATTTTAAATTTTTCAAATTCAGTTGTGAGTTACCCTTTGTCCTCTTTATGCAGCTTATTCAGACGAATACATCATTGTACAAGGAAATAGAGTTCTTATTTTGACTTCCACAATTTCAAGAACTGGAAGAGCGATGTCATGATTGCATTAGCCTATGCGAATGTTGACTCAGCAATGACCAGACCCTAAACCCCCAGATGAGGATACTAAGCAATTTCAAGAGCGGAACACTTCAAATAGAGTATGTTTAATGACTCTAAAATGAGTGATTCCAGAAGTTTATCAAGGTGAACTTGAGAACACTTCTACTAGATGAATATAGTTGCAGCAAAGCTTGGACAACTAGGCATGGAAGTAACTCGACAAGATGCTAATAGAATTTGTCCTCAAGTCACTTCCACCAAGATTTGATCATTTCAAGTTGACATATAGTATCTAGGAGCATAAATGGAGTCTTGAAGATCTTACTTCATTATGTGCTTAAGAAGAACTCCGCTTAAATGAACTCAATTTTGAAAAGCACAAATTTTGCTTCTACCTCCAAATCAAAGAGAAGGAAGCATGAAAAAAATCAATCAAGGGGGTGCTCTCCAAAAGGACTAGAGGAGGCAAAAAGCACGATAAAGCATTGACTTGTTTTCCATTGCCGAAAAACCTGGTCATTTCAAGAAGTATTGTACAAAATATCATGCTTGGAGACAAAAAGAAAGGTAATTGATTACTCTCGTTTGTACAAAAGTCAATCTTGCCTCTATATCTACCGATACAAGGTGGCTAGACTCTGGTGCTACCATTCATGTTAGTATGTCAATGCAGGGTTGCCTCCATTGTCGAAGCCAAGAAGTGAGGAGAAATATGTCTTCACGAGCAATGACACTTCAGCTAGAGTAGAACGGATCGGAACCTTTAGATTGCTTCTAAATACTGGGTCATTTTATTGATCTTATAAATACTTTTTGTTGTACCAAATTTTAGACGCAATCTAGTGTCTCGTATCTACTCGGACAAATTTGGTTATACTTTTACTTTTGGAAATAGAAAAGTTAGTATCAAGTACAAAGACAATATTATTGGTATTGGCTCTTTATTACATGATAATAACCTGTATCTACTTAATATTGTCACTCCATCCAACTTGATTTTACACACAACCATGAGAGGTAGCAAACTCAAGTCACCTAGCTCGAATTCCTATTCCTTATGGCACAGTAAGACTGGGTCACATTTCACAAAAAGAGAATTGATCGGTTAGTCGTAGAAGGAGTTCTCTAGCCATTTGATGTTAGATATATTGAAAAGTGTGTTAGTTGCATAAAAAGGCAAGAACACACGCACCGCGGGAAAAGGGATCTTCATGATAAATAGAGGTATTTCAATTAATTCATACGGATACATGTGGGCCATTTCCTACAACAACAAGAAATGGACATCGATACTTCATTACATTTACCGATGATTATTTGAGATAAGGTTATATTTATCTCATCCGTGATAAATCGGAGTCCTTGGACACATATAAGATATTTAAAGCAGAGGTAGAAAAATCAACTCAACAAGAGGATCAAGGGTGTGAGATCAGATCATGGTGGAGAGTTATATGGAAGGAATGATGCATTTGGTGAGCAATGTCCTCGAAAGTTTTGCCCGATATCTCGGGGCAATCAGGAATTGTTCCTCAATATACTATGACATGCACTCCAAGTATGAATGGAATTGCTGAATGGCGGAATCGACACTTCAAGATATGGTGAGAAGTATGATGGCTGAATCATCAAGCACGACATCGGGGTAGTTGAAGCCATCTACATTTATACATGGTGGATTCTATGTTAGTCGAACTTACCCTTGAGGGTAAGATGTGAACTCAAGGTGAGTCATACTTATCCATGAGGGCAAGGGGTGAACTCAAGGTGAGTCGTACTTACCCATGAGGGCAAGGGATGGACTTTAACTAAGTCGATACTTACCCATGAGGAAAAGTGGTGAACTCTGATTGAGTCTAGACTAGACCAAGGTCAAGTTTAGGATTTTAATTGGAGAGTCAATGATTATAAGCTACATATTTGTGTTTCAAAAATATGAATTATAGAAAATTTAGAGGATTGACTCGAAGTAGACATGGTCAGGTGTCTGAAGCTTCTAGAATGCGAAGTGAGAAGGTAGCCCAAAGGGAGTAAAGAGAGGCTATTAAAGTCTATGAGTGTATCTTATTTGATGGGAAGAGCTAAATGACACCATAGAGACATTCAAGGAGTAGAGTGATAACATGCAATTTATACACGAATTTACATGATTATTAATGTAAATTAAGGCATTAAATATTCCATTGGTGTGCATGTTATCATATTTTGAGTGCATATCTATCATTTCATGCAATTTTAGATTATGATATAAAAAAATATCATTTTAGGGATAATTATGTATAATTAAATAATATAGTTTTATTCACATCTATATTTGAGATCATAATTGCATTTGCATGATTAAATGATAAGAGAATATTTTTTTATTTACACTCATGTATTTTTCCTAAATTTATTTTTTTAAGAGGAATGAGTGTATTTTTTTAAAATTAAAAATTTATTCTCTTATTATTTAAATATTTTAAGTTCTTATAATGATAGATAATTCAATTTCTAATCCAAAAAGAAACTTGGATTAATTTGGAGTTATATTTTGAAAGTTATGAATTTTATAATTTTTTTAGGAATTTTCTAGAATTTTATTTTGAATTTATTTAACCTTATTTTTTTTATTTTTTTAAAAAGAATTGAAAAAAAGGGTTTTAATGTCGCGAGCTGATGTGGCAGAGTGTTGCCACGTGATGACGCGTGTACACGCCATGTGGCGGTATGTGTGTGATGTGTGTTGGCATGTGTGCACGTGTGTGCGCATGTTTGCATGTGTGTGCATGTGTGCGCGGGTGTGATTAGTGGGCTAAAGCATCCATTAAGGATTTTACGTTGACCCATTAGACACATGTATCTTATGTACACATCAATCTAATAAACTTGTCATGTTGGACTATTTATGTTTTTTTCAGCTACAGGTGATGTGGCACAATGAGATGCGTCCGATTGTACGGTTTTAATCACGATCGTCGGATTTCACTTACTCTCGGGGATGCGTGGCGGCATCTGATTAGGGCGACGATTCATTTTCAAGATGATTTAATCTCAACTCGCTCATCCGGGGAGTTATAACTGCCGAGATTAAATGCACCCCGATGGACACGTGGACTCATCTCAATTGCTCGATGAAGATCGAACGGTGAACATCAAACGATGTCTTGATAACATGATAATTAGACATGGTCATACATGATTATTAATGCATATTAAGGCATAAAAAGATTTTCATTCCTATGAATGTTATCATATTTCGAGTATTTGTCTATCATTCTATGAAAAAAAGTCATATAATCTCCAAAATACTTTAATTTAGGGTTAATTATTATGAATTGAAGATAAAAATTATTTTATAACCTATCTTTACTTGAGATTATAAGTAGTTTTTTTAATGTTAAATAATGAGAGAAATCATTTTTTTATAAACATTTCATTTAATTTTCTAAGTTAAAATCTTAAAAATAAAGTAAATGTATTTTTTTGAAATAGAAATTAAATCTCTTGTTATTTATTAATTTTGACTTTTTTTAAAATGATAGATAATTAAATTTCTGATCAAATGAAAGAAATTTCGATTAGTTTGGAGTTATATTTTTGAAAGTTATCAATTTTCTAATTTTTTTAGGGATTTCTTTAGAATTTTTTTCTGAATTTTTTTAATGAATTTCTAAGGATTTTCCGGGAATTAAAAAAATCGAATTTTTCTCATTTAAAATCAAAAATTTTAATTTATTTAAAGCGTGCAGGTGACGTGGCGCGATCGAGCCATCCAATCAAATCACGATCAACGATCGCGATGATGAGACGATGTGGCATCGTGAGGAGCGTCCCGATCGTATGTGATCCTTATCAACCGTTGATCTTCACTTACTTGATGAGAACACGTGGCGAAATCGGGGTACACCAGATGCGTCTAATCTCCAGCGTTGATCGCAAGAGTTATAATGGTCGAGATTAGATTGTGGAAAAACGCATCCGAGGCAGTCTGATCGTGATCCAACACATGCGTTTCGATGCATTTTATAACGCGCGGCGACGTGGCTTCATCTCAAGCGTCCCGATCGTAATCCAATGGCCACGAAACTTAACGATAACGATTCGCGATCATGCGTTTCATCGAGCCATGATCAGTTTCATCGAACAGTTACGCCCAAATGTCCTATAAATTGAGATGTTCGTCCGATTTGTAAAGCATTCGAGAGAAATTCAATTAAATTGAACTGTTTAGACACAAATATCGTCAATCTCTTGATCCTAAATCTCTTCTAGACCCATTTCCGCGTTCACGAGTGCTTAAGATCAAGATTTGGATGATCGACGAGGAAGAAATCGACGCTTGAACTCCACAATCGTGATTTTCGGATTTTTATGAAAAGCCTTGATTCCGGTGATAAATTGGATAAATTCGATCGCAATCATGGTTTAGGGATTGTGTTTTTATCCTAATCTATCGTCTCTTACCGTTAAATTTCATTTTAGAATCGTTAATTTCTTTAATTTCATTCTTAATTTTGGTATTTACGCGATTTAAATTTTCAGAAAAAAATCACCTCACTTCGATCTTCAATTTCTCCGCGAAATCAAAGTCAAATTCCATGATTTTTTTGATTCTGTGGAATCTTCTTGAAGTTCTCATTCATAAAACTATCATTTTCCCCAATTTCTATCATCGATTCATTGTCCGATTTGATCAAATTCGAAGAGATCATCAGAAATTTCCCTAATTCCCCTATGGATTCGATCCCATATTTACAATTATAACTCTCAATTCGAGATATTTTCATTAAATTGGTAAGTTTAGACTTTATTTTGACTCTTGACCGTGTCAACTTGACGACCACTCGGTCTCGTTCCATCATGTCTCTTCTTCACGCGCAACGTGACAAAAAATCTAGACACTTCATCTTCGAACAAACGGGCATGACTTAAAAGATGATGATTCGCGAATTGACGTTCAATCTAAGCCGTTGATCGAAGATGAAAACAACGCATCTAACAGTTATGCCCAAAAAAACAACTATAAATTCAATTATTTTTTTGACAAAAATATATTCTTGGGTTTTTCGAGCAAATCAAACTATTCAAACATCACAATCTTGGAATTATTTGATTTCTACTTCTTCTAGACTCATTTTGGCATTTGACGAGAGTTTGAAATCAAGAATTGGAAGAAATCATATATTAAACGATGAACTTCATTTTTTTGAAATCGTGGAATGAAAAAGCCTTGAATCCGAAAAATTAATTGGATCATTTCGAGCGCACTTTTTGGGTTAGATTGCATGTTTTCCTTATATTCTATCGTCATGTAGCATTAGATTTTAATTTTAAATCGTAGATAAGTTTAATTTTAGATTTAATTTCAGTTTTTTTATCTATTTTCGCGATTGATTTTATTTCTCAATATCAAATCTCGATTTCTCTGCGAATTCTAATCCAAATTTAGTGATTTTTTTGATTCTATGAATTCGTATTGGAGTTATCTTTCTTAATATACTAAAAATCCCTAATTTATTACCTCAATTAATTATCTGATTTGATTGAAATTGAAAGATATCCCAAATTTTCTCTTATTTCTCCGTAGATTCAACCCTTATTTACCACTATACGTTTTTAATTAGTGCTTTAATATTTAATTTGGTGAGTTTGGAACTTGTTTTGACACGAGATTGTGTGTATTGAACCACCGCACGTCATAAAGCCCATCAATAGGGCCAAGGTTAGAAGGACCCAATATAGGCATATAGAGTCTAGTAACCTAAGCTCAAGAAGTTTAGAGAAACAAACCACCCTAAGGGGAGTTAGGAGAGGTGAGAAAAGCTTAAGGAAGGAGTTGACTCGTGGGATGCAATATAAGCTATGTGAGACCTAGAAGATGTTGTAGGATTTGAGTTTTTTTAATTGTGTGTGCACAACGTGGAGACTATATCTATAGACACAACAGTTTTTTTTACTAGTTTTTGGAGATCATTTTTTTGTAAGTAGACTAGATGTATGAGTCATTAGATCCCCAAACTAGGGCAAATGCCTTGTAATCAGAGATTTTGTGAGGTGAGCGAACACTCAATGAATCCAAAACTTAAATCATAAAACATAAAGATTTTTAAATCAACTAATTCGCCCCTCCTCTCTTAGTTAATTGTTGTCCTATTGGAATTAACATAACCGTGTGTTTAAAAAAATCTATTGTCAGTGACAACATGATATAATTTTTATCAACCCCCCCATGAAATTGGGCACCAAAGGGCGTCAAGTACCTATTTCTTACAAGAGCATTCCAAAGCCCACCATATAAATCTTAAGGGAGATACTCGATCCCTTAGGGAACTTTCTAAACAATACCCCCAATGAATTCAAAGGGCAGACGGTAAGGTAAACCATTTCTTACAAGATAATTTCTAAGGATGAAAACATTTCCTTGTCTTCCATCCTAAAGAACCTTGAATTTATTTTTCCTCTTATAATAGATTATTTAAAGACTCGTACTTAAAACCTTCTCCTATATACTTATCTTCTACCTCCATGGGATAAGTTAAGGGCACAATTGAGTGAACGACGCAATGTAAAATAGTATGACACCACATGATAGGGACCACATCAAGCTGATTTTTTTAGCTTGTCTTGTGCCTCCGTATCTTCCTCTATGCACAACCAAAGGCAGGGATTTCTTTAGCATTTTACTTGTATTTGCACTTTTCACGTCTTCAATTTGCCACATATTCCCCCAATTTTCCTCTCATTTTCTTCTTGCATATCTCTTTAGTCTCTCCTGGTCTCTCACATGAATATTATTCTACTTCCTCTCCTTGGGGATTTCTTGTTTCCGCATAATTTAATTCCATCTCCTTGTTTTCATGTATTCTACCCATTTTCAACTTTCCACTATATTTCTGTTTCAATTTCATCTTTCCATTCCCCTTATCTTCCAGATTTCATATTTCTTCCTAATTGATTTATAGTTTTGGATTCTCTAGCTCTAGAAACTAGATCTCTTTCCCTCTCTTTCTTCCCTCTTTATCTTATGTATATATGATCTATCCTCTATCTCTCATCTCCTCATGTGGCTTCATTTAGTTACTTGATCCTTTCAACTGTTCAGCATCCTCCATTCCCTTAATCATTAAGAATCTTCTCAAGTTTTTTTCTAACCAGGTATAGATTTTTTTTGATGAGTTGCATAGCCAATTTTTTTCGCCCACTTAAAGCTGCCACCAAGAGGAAGGTCAAAGGCACACATCTCTTCTCCTCAACTTCTCTTTCCATTTCTATCAACTTTTGTGATCATCGTTATGGAGTTTGATAACTGTGATCTTAAAACAGAGGAAGAAATATTCAAAGCATGAAGATCTCAAACTCTGAAATCCTTCACGAAGATATGGATTTTCCTTTTCAAAGTTGATGCTTCGGTGATCCATGCTTAGTAATTTCCCTCCTACTCAGCCTCATCATTGCCACTGCCCTTCTCTACTCCCTCCTACTCCCCCTCACCATTGCCACTGCCCTTCTCTACTCCCTCCTACTCCGCCTCACCATTGCCACTGCCCTTCTCTACTCCCTCCTACTCCGCCTCACCATTGCCACTGCCCTTCTCTACTCCCTCCTACTCCGCCTCACCATTGCCACTGCCCTTCTCTACTCCCTCCTACTCTGCCTCACCATCGCCACCGCCTCACCAGAGCAACGCTTGTGTTCATGACAGGCCACACCACGTCACCACCCAATCAGGCTGTAGTGGGTCGTCCTGGATCAGGTGAGAACCTTAGGATATGTCATGGAAGTAAAGGAAAGAGATAAAAATATTCCAATCCAAGAGTGAGGGATGGACGCATGTGCATGATCTTGTGGATTGACATAAACGTCATCAATTTCTTTGCTCTTTCACGCAAAATAGAGCGTGGCGGCATGACGCACCAGCTATGCTCAGTATCCGCTGCCGCGATCCCCGTTACTCCCCTCGGCAGACAAATACGTGGGTCGAATGAGATTCGACGGATTCTTGATTCCCCATTCACCAGTCTCCATGTTTTCTTTCTCCAGGCGCCCGTGGTTCCTGGAGAATGTCTGCCTCTGGTTCCTCGTTTCCTCGAGAGAAACTGGTCTGGGTGTGGACGGAGAGTAAGCCGGTGATGACGGCCGCCGTGGAGAGAGGGATGGAACACGTTCCTTTTCCCCGGAGACCGCCTAGCTCTCGCGCAGGAGTGGTCCTGTACTCTCTCGCATCCTTGTTTTTTTCGTTAAGATCTCTCTCTCTCTCTCTCTCAGGCTGATGTTGTCTCCTCTATTAGTTGATTATCTTACAGGAGGAAGAGATTATCTTATGCCGTTTCAAAATGATTAGCTTGCGCTCATCATTTTGAAACGGCGGAGAATACCAAAAATGTTTTCCTTTTTAATTTAGAGTTTGTTCCCGAACACCGACCACGAAGGACGAACCTTTAGTCTGTCGTGTTTGTGTCAAATTTCCCTGTTCGTGTTCATTCTTCCAATATCTATTGTGAATTTATGGTTTCTTCTTTTCTCCAAACTTCCATCATTCCCCTCTGCTTCTTGGTTCAGATGAAAAGAGATTTTGCATCCATCCATAGCTCTCTTGTCAAAGACTCTACAATTACTTTCGTTCCTTTCAATCGTGCTATGGATACTCATGAACTATTTTTTTGTTCTGGCAGCCGTCGCGCTTATAAATCCTATCACACTTCAAGGATCGGATATAACTGACAAGGAAAAAAAGCGAAGATTGCATCATTTTATGAGATTTCGTCCCCCCAGCAGTTGGAGCGTCTTCATCTGGATGATGATAGAGATTGTCATGCGGTGATCCACTTACATGGAGAATGGCAGGTGTAACTGTCATTGGGCTTTCATCTATATTGTATGGTTATCATGGAATGACAATGAATCATAGAGATTTATTGGAATATTCATTTTCAAAGATTATACCCTGCTGAAAAACATCGTTGCAAAAATTCCAAGGGAGATCGAAGGCTGTTCTCTCCATCGCTTCTTCTTTTAATGAAGCTCGAATCTTCCTTGAGGTAACTTATATTCCTTTCAAAAAAATGTTTGGAGAATGTGAAGTTTGGTCCTTGTACATGAAATTTTTTTATGCATATTTCAGGCACTGGAGCGAGGTCTAGGAGGGGTTGTTCTCAAAGTGGAGGATGTCCAACATATCCTCAAGTTAAAGGTTATTTCAATTGCAATTATTAACCTGCTTAGATATTAGTGCTGAGTCACTTATTTAATGATGACGATGAAGAAAAATTTGATGACATTGCAGTTCTGGAGAAGTGAGAAAAAAAGAGAGAGAGAGAGAGTAGAAGTACTCATGTAAATGGCCTATTTTTTTATCCATGTTGCGAATGAAATATGGCTAATAATGTCCCGTACAGCTTCCTCAAGCAAAAGTTTTGTTCATCTTTGATCTCTCCAGCTGTCACTCCCAGATTAGGTTTTTTTAACAGAAAAAAATTAACAGGAATATTTTGATAGAGGCCAAGAGACCAAGAACACAATGGGATTGACTGAGGCCACAGTGACAGGGGTCCAAGTGGTTGGAATGGGTGACCGGGTCTGTGTTGACCTCTGCAGCATCATGCTACCTGGAGAAGGTCTTTTTGGTGCGTCCCTCTTGTAGTCATTGTCAAAAGCTTAATTTCAATTAAAAATAATGTCGCTTGCGTTTAAATTTTTTTCAGGTGGGATCATATGCCAGAGGCCTTTTCCTTGTACATTCAGAATGCTTGGAATCAAACTACATTGCCAGCCGACCTTTCCGGGTCAATGCGGTGAGTCAAACTACATTTGGATACATTTAACTCCATTTACACCATGGTTCCAAAGTCCATCAAACGAGAAATTTCAGGGCCCAGTTCATGCATATGTGGCTGTTCCAGGAGGGAGGACCTGCTACCTGTCAGAGCTTCAAGCAGGCAAAGAAGTGATCATTGTTGACCAGAGAGGAGGTCAACGAGTGGCTATCGTGGGACGAGTCAAAGTAGAGTCAAGGCCCCTTATCCTTGTTGAAGCAAAGGTTTGGTTTTATCCAATTCAACCTAATATAACTGAAGTTTTTACTATCTTGAGATTGCTGCACCTTCTAATGCCCCCATTTCACACATTAATTCTAATGTGGTTGTCTATTCATAGACAGTGATGATATTCATTTGTCTATAGGTAGACCTGGATGATGACATATTTTACAGCATCTTCCTTCAAAATGCCGAAACTGTGGGCCTGGTACCTCCACCTAAAGGTATCTTTTTTCTAAACTTATATGTAATACTGAAAGAGATAGACAGTGGGACAGCTAGCTAGCCTGCTAAATAATTGACTGATAAATAGATAGATATATTAGGTAGCTGGAGAAAAAGTAGCAAAACAGAGAAACAGATGGAGAAATAGAGCAGTAGAGACATACGGATGAATAGAAAGATGAATTGGTGGAGTGATAGATATATAGATAAATAGGACAAGAGAGAGAGAATAATGGATAGAGGCACATAAAAATAGACATCATGAAATATGGATAGTGTGACATTTCTTTGATAGACTGATAGAGACAATAATTACGTTTGAGTTAACCCCAGAGGGATCTATCATTGCTGCACTGACTTATTCAGTGCTGCACAATCTTTTGCAGAAGATTCTCATGGAACAGTCATTCCAGTGACTTCCTTGAATGTGGGGGACAAAGTGCTCTTCAAGATTCAAGGGGGAGCCAGACACACGGGGATTGAGATACAAGAGTTCATCCTAGAGAAATAAAATAAAGGTAGGATTCTATGATTTGTATCAAATGATGATTTTCATAGTCGATTTTTTTATGCAACTGTGCATCACAATATAAGAAAATTGTTGATTTGGGCCACTGAGTAGATCGATGATCAGCAAGACGAGTTCACCGACCACAGTGAATCCATCAGTGAGACAATTTCAGCCCTTCTACAGTGAAGCCACTACTGAGGAGCCTTAATCTGACACCTTTATCCAAGCAAGTCACTGGAGAACATCGATTGAAAGATCTAAAATCCAACCCTCCAGTTTGATTTCAATTTTTCCCCGATTGGATCAAGTCAATGTGTACTCTATCAAAATTACAGAACCCTACAGACGGGCTACCTATAGTGGACTCGAGAAAGAAAAATAGGTTATCCTAGATAATATCTTCTGTTCCTCCACAGCACCACAAAAATCAGAAGATATGTAACAACTTTTCTTTTTAGTTTTTTTCTCCCTTAATGATGTATGAGTATTATATTTTTATTTTTTTACCTTAATTTTTTTGTAACTTTTTAAGGGCTTTGTTTTCCTTGAACAATACTCTTTGAAAAAAACGCTATTAATTCTGTTGAGGTAATTATCAGCTCACGAATTGTAGAGGAGAGAGACTGTAGGTACATGGGATGAAGTAGAAGGAAGCAACAAACGACTGACTTTTTTTGTACCACAGAGAGGATCTGATGCGTGTATGTACGGGAAAGAGAAAAAGCTACCACCTCCCGGTGCACAATAGCCTAGTGGAGGGAATAAAGGACAATCGCCTCGCTGAGTAGGCTTAGGAGCCCATAAAGGTCAAGAAAAAGAAGTAAAACAGCCTAATCCCCTGCTCAGTACGCCCATAAAAGATCAACAACAAGAAGAAAAAGGAGCCTAGTCTGTGAGGGGGTTTCTACAACACATAGGGATGGTCATTATTGATCGATCAAGCACCGGATGGGATGTCTCATACCTCTCTCTCTCATGATGCAGCTGAATATCAGTCCATTGTGCTTGACTGGTAATGTCTTCTACATCAATTCGGTTAAATTTAGTATCGAATTGACAGTCTTCTACTGATCGTTCCATATAATCATGAACAACCATCTTTTAATGCCGAATAGCCTGATTTCCAGCCAAAAGATAACAAGTGAAACTGAGAACGTTGCTTTCTTACCCAGGGCTTGGCCCCCTTTTCAATTCAATGGGTGCTAAGAGTTCATACGGACAGGTATCTGGGCTGATTATGACCATGCTAGTGAGGTCCAATTTCTTGGCCTACTCCACTTCAGGTTAGCCACACCTGTCGGAAAAACCCATGCCTTCCTGATCTGTTCAGCCCACTCCATGTTTATCTATCTCTTAGGAAATGTCATTGATCATTTTGTCTGCTACTCTCTTTTTCAAGGATCTATCTATCATGCCCAGTGCTGAATTCCAATCTTTCTTCTTGCAGGTCATCATCAAATTGTTGTGATCAGGGAGGGCGAATGATCTCATACGGTTGGTATCAAGCAGTCTTTTGTGGAGTCATCTTGATCTCCATGGTTCTTCATCTTAGACAAAGAATTAATGTACCAAAAAAATTGTCCTGATTTAGTTTTTGTACTCAGTGCCAAGTTTGTTGATTCTGTCTAGTAATGCGCAACTTCAAACCATTTGATGTCATTTTTTTTATTAGTGGTCCAGCGTAGGTGTTTCAGCATTTGTGTTGTTTCTGGCCTTATTTGTTGTGATGACAATGACTCGTAAAAAGTGTCAAGGATGATCAAATTACAAGCATTAGAGAGCATTGTGACTATCATGAAAAATGATAAACCTAATATCACACCTTATTCAGCAAGCTCAACTTCTTCAAAGCCTTGAACACTATATTGACCAAGTCATCACTCCATTTCTTCTAGACTTGAAACTAACCAGCACAGCCACATGTCATTTCTGACCCAAAAAGATGCTAATCCTGGTGGTGGAACACATTAATGGATATTCATCTCTAGTAACCTCTTTAGAGCCTCTTGATTGACAAGTGAAAAATGAAAAGTTGGTTCAAATGATGAATGAAACAAACTCTTGCTCATTTTGCTAATCTATGACTCCTACATAATGGAGCTTAATATAAACTCACTTGGAGTACATCATGTCAATTGTATGTAGCTGACATGGTCATGAAGAGATCATTATGCTCTCACAGATAGAATTTATGTGTGCTGCCACTAATTGTTCATGTACCATCTTGAAAAAAATATTTGATTTGTATATTATATCTAATATAGTGATAACCATATTAATAAAAATGACCACTATAATTATAAATGTCTATGAATATAAATTGCATCTGCAAACATTGATCATGTACCCACCAAGAAATGCCTATGAATATAAGTTGCTTCTATGATGTTATAGACTTTGAGCCAGAAAAAACCAAATGATAATCAAAAATATGACATTATTTTAATGGAGGATATGAACCTCAAAGAATTTTGGTGTCTTTCATGTATATGAATGCTTGTGCTCATCATTATAGATAACGGAAGTCATAAAATGGTCTATAGTTAAGCTTCTGGCTCAATGAAGAAAATTTGAGTGAAAAAAAGAGTTATATTTTTTTAAGATAATAATTTTATAAGGTTTAGGGATTTTTATGAAGTTTCCGAGAATTTAATTTGTAATGTCAATACTTTAAGTTCTAAAAAGCCTTTTGAGAAATATAACTCTTTCAACATTATAAATAACCAAGCTACACAAGACCTATCATGCAAGCGACACCCATGGGAAACTTGATAGATGTTAAGTGGTATACATGCCAATCACACTTTAATATATCTTGTTTATATTTAGTGAAATAAATTTATTCATTGCCATTCTTGTATGATGTTTTCTATGAAGTTCATCAACATATGGAATGGCCAAGTGAATTATGATGAGATCATAGTATAAAGATCACTAGTTTTTTAAAAGGTATGTTCTATACACTACTATTCGTGGGATATTTAAGAAGGACATCAAATCATCATAAAAAGAATAACACTATTTGATATGACTCATATGATGGGTATGACTAATTTTGTGGCCATCAATGTGGAGACACCAAGGATAAATAGTTTATGATCTTTAGAGAAAGTTCACAAGATTGACCTTTATGAATTCTTGAATGGTATTATACTTAATTGTTTTATCAAGTTGATTCATGTTATGGTTGTGTGCATGGTCTTTTAAATTGAGACACCAAAAAAACATCTTGTGGATAGATGACTTAGTTTTGATTATGACTTACTAATCCCTACCCACGGGACCTCCAAAAATGTCATCAAAGGAGTGTCATGTAGATGAGGCATTATATGAATATCATAGTTGTTAATATATAGGTCCATGTGTAAGTAGCTTAACCCATTACTTTCATGCCATGTCGTGTATCTTTGCACCTAATGTGTTGATGACTCGATTAATTTCTCTAGTAAATTGGTTGATGAATAATTAATTTATTGGATATTGAATGAATTAATAAAATATCCTAGTAATGAGTTATTAAGCGTATGGGGTCATTAATTAGATCTTGAAGTCTAGAGTGTCAAATACATAAAAATTCTTGGAAAATAGGATAAATATATAATAGTGTAGGGTTCTTGTGAAATTTGTGAAACATTTCCATTATGATGGTAGGGCTAGTTTTGGGGTACCCATGTAAGTCACTTCACTAGACTGACCCCTATCTTCTCTTCTCTCCATCAAACTTGTTTGATAGGTGATGGTGCAAAGATCTCTTTAAATTACATTAATGAGGAGGAGATCCTTTTGAGATGAGAATCATATGGATACCATTAGACGCTGAGCACACGTGCGACCTCTGGAAACATATTCAAGAAACCAAAAAGGTCACATATCCAACTATGTACAAAGTGATGTGATCATATTTTTAATTATTTCATTTTGGATTTTTCTCACCCATCACAAGATCATGGTGACGTTCAATTCAATTATGTTGTGCATATCAAATTTCTTTGAGTGCATGGAAATCTAAATTTGAGTGGTCATTGAAAAACACACGTGAATGAGTAAAAAAACTCGCTTTGAATTAAGATAAATCAAGAATAATTAGTGAGAATGGGTTGAATCTATGAAGAACTAGAGTTGAATTTTTGGAGTTTTTTTGATTTTGATCAAATTGAATGATAAAAAGTGGAAATAATTGAGTAAAAAAATGTAGAGTTAAAAAAAGATAACTCAAATATCTTTAAAAGGAATCAAAAAAACCATGATAGAAGTTGGAGTAAGAAAAAAATATTTGAGAGGAGATAAAAAAATGACAAAAAAATATTCTCTTAATCTACAATTATAAAATGAAATCTACTTCTAGATGGTGAAAGATTAATGAAAACATCACTCAAATAACCCAACATCACTAAGAAAATGATCAAATTACTCATTGAATCAAGACTTATGGTGTTGATGTGTCATTAGCTGGATTAAGAATTCAAGCAATGGATTCTCATAATTCTTTTTAATTAGATCTTGATCTCAAGTGTGCACAAGGCAGAAAAAAATGAGTTTTGAAAAATTCTATATCTAGAAATTCAGGGAAAAATTATCCTAAGGCTCAATAAATTGATATTTTTTTAAGAATACTTAGACTGTCAAGGAGAGAGAGTTTAAATAAGAGCCAAATGGGGCATGACTATTGAATTGACTCCTAAGATGCAATCAACATCCAACATTGAACCTAAATTGACAAAACGTCACCATCAAGTGGCGACCATCACACCCAAATCCAAGGCTCCTAATTTTTGTGATGTCTTCTCAAGTAGTAAAACCGTTAGTTCATTCTGCTTAAAAGGTCTTGATAAAAACACTCTAGAGATCACCATGTGTCAAAGGGCGTCCATTGGGCTTAATTTTTTTCAAGCTTTTATAACTCCCCAAATGAATAGCTAGGATGCACCCAAATAACAAGATGAACTAACGTCTTATAAAAAGTGTGCCATATAACCCTCCCATTTAGTGAAAATAGAGGTTGGTGTTAAATCAAGAGATCCAAACCCCCACAACATGACATGTGACGAAGCAAGACCGCGAGGTCGTCAATTGTACATGGTCTCGTGTAAAAATTTCAAAACTTACCAATTTAGTGAAAATATCTTGAAATTGAGGGGTATAATGGTAAATATGGGTCAAATGCACAGGGGAATTAGGGAAATTTCTGATGATCTCTTTCGATTTTGATCAAATCAGATGATGAATTGATGATAGAAATTGGGGAAAAAAAGGTATTTTTATGAAAGAGAACTTCAAGACGATTCCACGAAATAAAAAAATCATCGAAATTTGAAGAAATTGATTTCGCGGAGAAATTGAAGATCGAAGTGATGGGTAATTTTCAAAAAAATCGGAATCACGTATTAACCGAAAAATTTACTTGAAATTAATCTAAATTGCTAATCTAAATGAAAATTAAACTACTAATAGATGATAGATTAGGAAAAAACTGCTTCCACTAACCCACAATTGCGATTTGGATTAACCCAATTATCGCTCGAAATCAAGGCTATTCATCAAAAATCCAAAAATCACGATTCGTGGAGTTCAAGCGTCGATTTCTTCCTCGTCTTTCGCCCAAATCTTGATCATAAGCACTCCGTGGATGCCGAATTGAGTCTAGAAGCAATTGGGATCAAGAGATTCAAGAGATTTGGTGTTTAAACAAATCAATTTGATTAAATTGCTCTCGAACGCTTTACAAATCGGAAGAGATTTGGGCATAACCGTCCGATTAAACCGATCAACGGCTCGATGAAACGGTTGTTCGCGAATCGTTACCGTTAAGTCCCGTCCGTTGGATCGCAGATGGACACTCGAGATGAAGCCACGTCGATGAGCATTATAAAACGTCTTGAAACGATCGCCGTCGGATCTCGATCAAACGCTTCAGATGCATTTTTCGGTCCGTTTAATCTCGACCGTTATAACTCTCGCGATAAACGGTGTAGATTAGACGGGATCCGGTGAACCCCGATTAAGCCACGTGTCCATTGATTTTTAAGTGAAGATCGACGGCTGATATTGCACGCTCGATCGGACGTCCACCACGCTGTCACGTCGCCTCCTCATCGCGATTGATGATCGCGATCGATCGGACGGCTCTGATTGTGCCACATCACTCGTGCGCTTTAAATATTCTGAAAGTTCGAGTTTAAATTAGAAAAAAATCGATTTTTTTAATTCCAAAAATCCTTAGAAATTCATTAAAAAAATTCAGAAAAATTCAGAAAAACCTTGGAAAAAAATCTCTAAAAAAATTAGAAAAATCCATAACTATCTATCATTATAAAAAAAGTCAAAATTAATAAATAGTGAGAGATTTAATTTATATTTCAAAAATATATTTATTTCTTTAATATTTTAACTTTAGAAAATTAAATGAATGTTAATAAAAATGATTTCTCTCATTATTTAACTTTAAAAAAACCACTTATAATCTCAAGTGAAAGATAGGTTATAAAAATTATTTATCTTTAATTCATCATAATTAACCCTAGTTTAAAGTATTTTGATATGATAATGACTTTTTTTCATAGAATAATAGATAAATACTCATAAATATGATAACATGCATAGGAATGAAAGCTTTTTATGTTTACATATGCATCAATAATCATGTATTATCATGTATAATTAGCATGTTATCAACATGTCACTTTGTGATTTAAGGTAAAAAAACTTATTCAAGCATTGAATAAATTTAAGCCCTATATTGGCTATATAACTTAGTGGTCTTTCAAAAATTATTTTGCCCATTTGGGCAGCTTAATGAGAACAATCACTTCCCCTAATTGTGTGTCATGTAGACGCCACTTACACGCCACATGGTGCCCATATGGCTGTTGCATATCACCATATACAAGTGGTTCGCCACGTCAGCCCATCCATATCATTCGCTCATAATGGGCTCCATTTTTTTGCCGATTGTAATGTCTTATAAAATTCTAGAAAAAAATTTTTAGAAAAAAATTATAATGACTTATAAAAATTTATATCACTCAAAATATAACTCCTTAATCCAAATTTTATTCATTAAATCAAATTTAAACAATCTACCATTTCTATGCCATTTAATTTAAGAAATAACGAGAGACTAAAATACTTAACTCTTAAATTTATTAAATTCACTTACAGAAGTAAAAGTAGAGAATTTACAAAGTTATTCAAATTTTTCTCTCTCATTATTTCTATAAATATAAGAAGTTGAAAATCTTAAACAAAATGAGGCTAATCTTAGAAGAATTTTAAATGTTTGAGAAATCAAAATTATGAATCATACAAAATTATCCTTTAACTAATACTTTTTGAGATTTTAAGATCATTGACATAGATTTTATAAAAAACATACTCAAAATATTGACATAGAGTATATAATTGACATGTGCCTTAAATGTATGAATTGTGCCTTCAAATGCAATTATAATTTTATAATTCCAAGCACATATTACATGTTATCAGTGCATAAGATCCCGACTCATGTAATAACCAAAATACAAGAGATGAATACACACCTGAATATCTGTCCACACGCCCTCTCAATTTAGAGAAAAGACGTCTGTTAGATATAGCTCATTAGAAGGTCTTAGATATAACTCATTATAAGGTGTATTTTTACTAGCTCTTAAAAGAACTCCATAGTTATGTGTGCTTGAGTGAGAGTAGTCCTAGGATGGGTGACCTCTTGGGTAGTACTCATATTTTATCATGTTAAGGATATAAGTCTCACATGGGTTATATTTCTATCTTTCTCTCTTTTTGTCTCTATAAATAGAGGCTTGTAATCTCTTCTTTACTCACTCAATACAATTGGGCTTTACCATTCACATGATATCAAAGCCTAACTTAAGTTCTTTTTCCGTGTTGCTGCCGTTGCTCAATTAAAGTCGCCGCTGCCACTGCTCTTCTTCTTTTCTCGCTTGCAGCCCAAGAGGGCCAAAGGTATCCCCTCTCCCTCCTGCCCTTTTTTCTGCTGCCCTTATTGGGCCGCCACTACCGTCCTTATTGGGCCACTGTTGCCACCCTTATTGGGACATTGTTGCCACCCTTATTGGGCCACTACTACCGCCCTTATTGGGCCATCGCCACCCTTCTTGGGCTGCCGCCACCGCCCTTCTTGGCCACTGCCCCTCTCGAGACACTGCTATTGCCTTTTTAGAGCCCCTTTTGCCCTTTCTATTACCCTCTTCAAGACCTTATTTTTTTGGGTTTGATGGCATCTCCTCGGCCCATTGCTAAGGGCAAGCAAATCTTCATACCTTCCACCACACCAAAAGTCATTCGAACTTACAATGCCCTAGAACTCGTTCAATCAGCCTTCCAACTATTTTGTGTTGACCATGGAATCATTCACCAAACCACTTGCCCTTGCACTTCTTCCCAAAATGGTGTTGCAGAAAGAAAACACTGCATATCACTTTACATCACTCGCACTTTACTATATGAGATGTATGTTCCGCATTATTTGTGGTCTGATGATGTCATGGCATCCACTTATCTCCATAATCAGCTTCCTTCCTCTCCTTTGGAAGGTGCAATTCCCCTTACTCGCATTTTCCCCAATGCTTCTCTCTTTCCCTTACCACCTCGTGTGTTTGGATGCACTGCCTTTGTGCAAGACTATACTTCATCTCTATCTAAACTAGCTCCTCGTGCTCTAAAGGGAGTATTTGTTGGCTATTCACGCACGCAAAAGGGCTATCATGTCTACTTCCCTAATATGCGGTGTTATATTACTTCCGCTGATGTCACCTTTTATGAAGATGTTCCCTACTTTTCTTCATCTACTGCTCCTCTCAAAGCCCCTATATCTCCCCCTGATTTTCCCTCTATTCCTCCCCCCTTCCTTGCCGCCTTCTCTGGGATTCTCTACTGCACCATCTACTCTGCCTCTTACCTTGCTTACCTTTGATGATTGTCTAACTCCACCATCACTTGTGATACCTACTCCTCCATCTTCCTTTTGTCTACCCTTCACTAATCGGTCTACTCCTTTGGTTCCCTCTACTATGACACTCGACTCTACTCTATCCTCACATTCCCCAACCACCACACCCCATGATCTACCTCTTGATGACCTTCATCTACCCATTGCCTTGCGAAAAGGGTACTCGTGTTTGTTTCTTATGAGCGCTTTTCTCCAACTTACCGCATATTTGCTCTTGTCGTGTCCTCTGAGTCACTACCCCATACGTATCATGAAGCTCTCCAAGTATCTGAGTAGAAAGCAGCCATGGATCTAGAGTATCGCGCCTCGGTGCATCGCGGTACACGGAACTTAGTACCACGCCCCACTGATGCTAACATTGTGACATGAAAATGGATTTTCACCCTAAATTACCATCCAAATGGCACTATGGCTCATCACAAGGCCTGATTAGTTGTTAGAGGATTCACTCAAGATCATGGCATTGATTACATTGAGACCTTCTCTTTGGTTGTTCGCATGAACTCTATATGCGTTCTTTTATCTCTTGTCGTCAACCTAAATTGGACTCTTCATCAGTTGGATGTCTCTAACGCCTTCTTATATGGTGATCTAACAAACCAAGTCTTTATGGAGCAACCTCCTGATAAGACTAAATTGTATAGTCGTTGATTACACACAGTTCAGTGTCAAAACAAAGTCCTAAACTTACCAATTTATGATTAATCAATTTAATTAGATAGTATAATGGTAATTAAGGGTCGAATCCACGGAGAATTAGGGAAATTTGAGATATATCTTTGAAATTCGGTCAAATCAGACAACGAATTAAGATTAGAAATTGGGGGTTTTAGTATATTTAGAAAGATAACTCAATTTCGATTCCACAGAATAAAAAATCAGGTGATTTGGATTAGAATTCGCTGAGTAATCGAAGTTTGAAGTTAGGAGAAAATTCGTATCGCGATTTTGATTAAAAACAAAAGTTAAACTAAAATTAAACTTAATCTACGATTCAAAATGTAAAATTAACACTAAATGATGAAAGATTAAGATGAAAACACGCAACCTAACCCAAATTATCCTTCGAAATGATCCAAATAGTCCCCAGATGCAAGGTTTTTCATTCCGAGTTTCCGAAGATGAAAACTGATGTTCAAGATGTGAATTTTCCTCTCTCTTTCAATCAAACTTTGATTTATAGTAATCCTTGGATGTGTAAATGAGTCAAGAACACTCAGAATCAAACGACACGCAAAATGGTGGTCTAAACAAAAGGAATTTCATGAAAATCCACGGGCACCTTCTTCCGTCGCAAAGAACTACTTTTAATTAAGTGCTTTTTGGGCGTGGCTGTTGGATTAATGGGTCCATCACGATCTACGGTCGCGATCACGCATCGTTTGATCGAAACGACACGATTATGTCGTGGTCGTCCGATCATCATGAGTGGTCGGGATGCGTCCACGTCGCGTTGATGAAGAAGCGCTTCATTGGATTCGCTCGTTGGATTTCAATCCAACGATCATGATCATTCCGAGAATCCATCGGCCTCGATCAATCTTGGCCGTTATAACTGGTGAGATCGACGGCTGATATTAGTTCACTTAAACTGGGAATTGAAGCACATGCGCTATTTGGAGATCAGGTGGATCTCGCGTCCCATCGCATCGACGCACAACATTCCACGCGATCTCCATCCAATGATCCACGCATCGCCACGCGTCCCTGCAATCAACGAAAACACAGGAACATAGTCCCACACGGATAAAAAAAGACGGAGAATCGCGCGTATATAAGGTGAGCTCATTTTTAGCCATTAGCTTAAATTCCTCTATGGAATGCTTATAAGTACTATAACCATTATAATAATAGTAAATATAAATATGACGTCACTCGTGCCACGCAGGCACTCGCGCGCGTCCACGTGGCAGAGCCATGTGGCCTTGCGTGCCACGCCGCATCCACGTGGGCCCGCACGATAAATTCACCCATTTTTGCATTTATTTCTAATTATTTTGAAACATTTAAAAAAATCGAAATAAATTCATATAAATTCAGAAAAAATTCCTATAAATTGTAAAAAAATCATAACTTTCAAAATATAACTCCAAATTAGTTCAAATTTGTTTTGTTGGATCAGAAAATTGAATAATCTATCATTATAAAAAGTAAAATTATTAAAAATAGTAAGAGAATGAATTTTAATTAATTTAATACATTTATGTATCTTATAAAATAACTTTATAAAAATACATAAATGTAAATAAAGATCTTTTCTCTTATATTTTAATCCTCAAAACATGATTATGATCTCAATTATAATTAGGATTAAATATTATGATGTTTAATTATGTATAATAATCCATAAATTGGTATATTTTAAGATCATAACATGAAATAATACAAAATGATAGAAATATGCCTAAAAATATGATAACATGCACATAATTAGAATGATTAATGCCTTTAATTGCATTAATAATCATGTAAATTAATGTATAAATAGCATGTTATCACCTCCCGGGTATGTTGCTCGGGGGAGACTTCCCAGGTTTTTCCTTCTTCGTCGTGCTATGTATGGGCTGAAACAAAGTCCTCGCGCTGGTTTGTTAAGTTCAGGTGGTCTGCTCACAGCTTATAGTTTTAACCCTTGCAAGTCTGATACGATAGTAATGCACAAGACAACATCTACATGTTATGTGGTACTTGAAATATATGTGGATGACATTCTATTGACTGGTAACGATGAGGTTGCTATCTCTCGCTACCAAAGCTTATCTTCAAACGCACTTTGTGATACACAACTTGAAGACACCATGATATTTCCTTGGGATTGAGTTTGCTTACCAATCAGGTAAGTTGGCGTTATCTCAAAGAAAAGTATGCCTTGGATCTTCTCCAAGAGACGAGACTACATCACCCTTGGAAGCACGACCCAAGTTTTGGGACACCTGACTCACCTATGATGGCAGATGCCAGCTGCTATCGGCATCTATTGGGGAAGCTAATCCATCTAACGAGTTACTCGTCTCGATATTACTTATGTTGTTAGTGTTCTTATTCACTTCATGCATGAACCTCGCATGGTGCATTGGGAGGGTGCATTACGAGTTCTTGCGTATATCAAGTGTGCCCTCAGCGAAGGGCTTATATATCAACGCCATTATCATCTTCATATCGAATTCGATGTTGTATACGTTGGGGACAAAGGAGATCAAAAAAATCTAGTACAGGTTATTGCACATATGTAGGAGGTAATCTTGTCACTTGGCGTTCTTGGAAGCAAAAGGTTGTTTCTTATTCAAGTGTGGAAGCTGAGTATCGAGCTATAGTTGCTACCTCTTGTGAAATGCTACGATTGTAGTCTTTTGTACAAGACTTAGGCATCACGACCCCAATGCCTATGCCTATGCATTGTGATAATCAGGCAGCTGTCTTTATTGATGGAAACCTTGCCTTTCACGAGAGGACTAAGCATATTAAGATAGAGAGTCACTTTATTCTTGACAAGGTGTTGATGTGAGTTATTTCTACACCACATGTGTCATCATCAGACCAGCTCGCCGACATCTTCACAAAGAGCATTATTGGTGTGTCGTATGATTGCTTAGGGTCCAAGCTGGGCATGTTTGATTTATACACTCTAGCTTGAGGAAAAGTGTTAGATATAGCTCATTAGAAGGTCTTAGATATAACTCATTATAAGGTGTATTGTACTAGCTCTTAAAAGAACTCCATAGTTAAGCGTACTTAAGTGAGAGCAGTCCTAGGATGGGTGACCTCTTGGGTAGTCCCACATGGGTTATATTTCTATATTTCTCTCTTTATTCTCTATAAATAGAGGCTTGTAATCTCTTCTTTACTCACTCAATAATATTGGGCTTTACCATTCACAACTTCAATCATGCCTAGCTTGCACTTCCATTTACTAAGCATTTTTATCTACTCCAAAAAATGATATACTAATCATTTTCTATGTTGAGATCTTTAGTGAAGATATATGTTAGCTACTCTAAATTAGTAGTTTAAAAAGTATCTATTAGGCCCTACAAGACTTAATATGGAATAAAATGGCAATCCACCTCAACATGTTTGTTCTGCTCATGAAAGGTTGGATTGTTGGCAATGAAAATGTAGCCCCATAATCAGAATACATCTTCATGGGAGTTTGATCAAGAAAACTAAGTTTTTGGAGGAGAGAGCGTAGATGAATCATTTTTGAAGTTGTGTGAGTCATCAATTGATATTTAACCTCTACACTAGATCTAGAAAAGATCATTTTCTTGCTTAAACCACCATCAAACCAAGTTACCAACATGATAAGTACAATATCTAGTTGTAGATTTTTTGTTACCATAATCTCTAACATAACTATCATCAAAATAAGCCTTAATTTGCCAATTACCTATTTGCTTATATATGAGTCAGTTTCTAAGAACTTTCTTTAGATAGGCATCAATTGAAAGTCAACTCATACGATGAACCTCTCTAGGCTCATGCGTACACTCAATCAACATTTTAATGATAAAAATAAATATCCAGATATCAAAGTATTGAAGTAATTTTATAATACTGATGAGCATCAACAAGGATGACTAAGAATATCAAAAAAAGTTACTACTGAGTGTTGATACCTCTAGTTTGCAACCCAAAAGTGCAGTCTCTTGAAACAAGTTCATCACATATTTGTGTTGGGATAGCACCATCACATCTTAATGGCAAAAAAACTCAATACCAAAAAAATACTTAGGCTTTCCCATATCCTTGAGAATGAAGTGAGTCCACAAATAGTTTTTTTAATTGGGATATAACATCAATATAATGCCCTATCAATAAATTATCATCAACTTAGACATCAAATGATGCATCCACTTGTGAATTTGTTTTGACAAAGCTTGATGAATCTATTATAAAATACTTAAAATCAAAGGATGTCACAGCGCAACTTAAATTTCTCAAACCAAGCCCATGGACTTTTGTTTGAGATCATCAATAACTCAATTAGGCTTGCAACTGTTGGTACTCTCCCATGAGTAGTTTTGTTTCTCTTCAAACACTTGACTACTATGATCATAGTAAGATCATAGTAAGCTTTGTTGAAATCAATTTGAATCGGTATACAACCTTGGATGAAAAAAAAATTACAATAAAACTCTAATATAATTAATCAAGCCATTGAAGACAAATTTCTTCAAGTAATCAATACCAAATGTTTAGATAAAGCCCCTAGTGGCTAAAATGCTTGCTTATCAAATTAAGGTACTAATTACATGAAAAATAAACATGAAAACATATGATTATTAATGCAAATTAAGACATAAAACATTCCATTCTAATGCATGTTATCATATTTTTGAGTGTTTATCTACCATTCTATGAAAAAGTCATTATAATCTCAAAATGTATTAATTTAGGGTTAATTATGATAGATTAAGAAGAATATTTTAAAGATTAGATTATCCCCATCTTTACTTGAGATTATAATTAGTCTTTAATTCTAAATAATAAGAGAAATCACTTTATATACACTAATGTACTTTATATACACTCATGTATTTTTGAAATAGAAATTTATTCTCTTGTTATTTATTAAATTTGACTTTTTAGAATGATAGATGATTTAATTTCTAATCAAATGAAATAAATTTGGATTAATTTATCATTGAATTTTAAAAAGATATGAATTTTCTAATTTTTTTAGGGATTTTTTTCTAGAATTTTTAATTGAATTTAATTTATTTTGAATTAAATTTATTAATAATATATATTATCGCGTACTGACATGGTAGGTGACGTGGCATGGACAAAAATGTGCCTCGCCACATGGCAGCGTATGGACATGCCACGTGGCATCTCGTATGTATTCTACGTGTGTATGCACGTGTGTGTGTGTGCGCGTGTGCGCTCGTGTATATGTGTGTGTGTGTGTGCATGTGTGTGCGCACGTGTGCGCACATATGACGAGAGAGATAAAGCTTCCTTTTCAGGATAACGCTATCTCTTGATGTCACATACACCTTATATACTCGTCAATTTTTGTCATTTTTGTCATGTGGGACTTTGTATTTATGTTTTAAGTGTGTCGGTGATGTGGCGTTACGTGGATTGTCTGATACAAGCATTAAATGCAGACTGTTGATCGTCACTTAAGTTAGGGGGTACGCGGCGCAATCTTATTCGTCGATGAATCATTTTGAAAATGATTTAATCTCCGTCGTCAATCTGAGGAGTTATAACGCTGAGATTAAAACCGATGAAAATGCATTTGAAGCATCAGATCAAGATCCAACGGATGGCGTTTCAGGCGTTACTTCTAAAGCGCACGATGTGACAAAATCTCAACGGTCCATCTGCGATCCAACGGCCATGACTTAATTGTAACGATTCAAAGTTTGGCATTTCATCAGAGCCATTGATTGAATCATTAAATCGTGATCTAACGGTTACTCCCAAATAGCCCTATAAATTGAGATGTTCTTCGACATTGTAAATCATTCTTGGGTTCTTCGAGTAATCGAACTATCTAGACACCAAATCCCTTGAATCTCTTGCTTTCAATCGCTTCTAGATCAATTTCTGCATCCATGGAGTATTTAAAAGCGAGATTTTGTTGAGAGAATAGGAAGAAATCGACTCTTGAACGTCAACGATCATTTTTTTGAATTCGTGAATGAAAATTCTTTGATTTGTCAAGGAATTAGATCAATTAGAGGGCTATCTTGGGTTGGAATTCGAGTGTTCATCCTAATCTTTCTTCTTATAATAACAGATTTCAATTTTTGAATCATAGATTTAGTCAATTTCAATTTCAATTTCAGTTTTTTTCTTAATTATCTCAATCGGAAATTTCTATCTACTACACTCATTGATTTCTCTGTGAATCTTGATCCAAATTCTATGATTTTTTTTGATTCTATAGATTTGCCTTCCAGTTTTCTTTCCAAATCTATCAATTTCTCTAATTTCTCACCACATTTCATTGTCTGATCTGATCAAATTTTTAAAAAGATATCTCAAAAAAATCTATTAATTGTCCGTGGATTCGACCCTTATGCACCACTATACTCCTTAATTTGTGATTAATCTTAAAAAGTTGGTGAGTTTGATATTTTATTTTGACATGAATTTGGGTGTATTCAATGATCACACCAATTCATTTTTCAGGTACCATTTGAGTTATACTTCATAGTTTTAACCCTTATACAAGTAAAAAAATATTTGCATCTATATGGATGGCAGACAATCTACCAATAATTTTTTTCTACAACAAATCATCAATTTTATTATCCATGAAAGCTTTCCAACGAGGTGCCCATAATGTCTCATATAGTTCTTCAAACTTGGCTAGAGGAGAGGACATGGAAAGATGGAGACAAACATTCATAGAAAAACAAAGTTACAAATAGGGTGTTGGGTACAAGAATGTTTTTTTCCTTGAAAAAGGAAAAATGGTAGTATGTGAAACATTTTGAGGTAATGTGGATGGCAATAGTAATGGTGACATGAGTGAGCTAATGAGAATGTTGCAAAGAGGTGAGTTCCGCAATTGAGATTCACACTTATGCATGAGAAACTTCACAAAGTGGTGATAAGAGAAGATTAATGGTAGAGATGGGGGAAATGGAGTATTTGAAGCTTAAGTGTAATAGGGATAAAATTAAAGAAAAAGTAATATGACGAGACACCAAAAATTATGTTGAGATTTAGGAAGGTATATAAAAATATCATTTGTGATTTTTAAGATGGCCAACAAAAAACCTTAAGAATATGAGGAGAAATCTTCTAAAAGATTCAGAGATAGATTTTAGACAAAGATAACACAGCCAAATAACGTGGAAGGTAGAGCAAAGATTTCAATTGTTTCAAGAGATGATGGCAAAGACACCTCTCTACTTGAGGAGTAGATGGGAGATGATAATACATGGTGATAAAAAGTTCTATCAACACTCCAATAGTGAATAAACCACAACCCAAAAAGGTGACGATAATTCCTTTTTTTGTCAACACCATTTTTGTCGAAAAAGTAAAAAGAACAAGGGATTTGATGAATGATATCCAAGGAACCACAATAATTTTACATAATTTTTTTAGTGAAATTTAAGGAAATAATGCATGAAAAATAATACTCAGAGAGATCACGATTAGGCAAGAATGTGAAGAATAAAGATTTTTTTGCAATAAAAAAATGGCTTGGATGCAATCCTTAGCAAGTAAAAAGCAAAAAAATAGTCAAAACTAAACATAAAAATGGAGGGGTTCATGCATGACCCAAAGCATCCCAATTTTTATAAAAAGGATTTTGACTTTGAACTAGAGAAAGATGAAGATAGGCAACACAATGAAAATGAGCAATAATTACCTATGGAAGTGCCCCTTGTAACTTGGACATTTCAAGGTGACAAAGATGAAAAATTACAAAGAAATGAAGATTTAGCAATAGATGTTAAATAGTTGAGAGATGAACGACATTCATCTTTCACAAATATGTACATCGATGCTATTTTTACCACCTAAGTGAATCACTTTTCTAATATGCAAGTCATCAAAGGCACAATGCAATGGATAAAAAGGTGATAGAGCAAGAAAGATTGTGTTATGGCATTAATGAATTCAAGTTTTGCTATTGAGTCACTTTCTCTTTGTAGCGACACAATTCTATATACTCATCATGAAAAATGGTGACCCCATATTATTGCAAACAATGTTCTAGAAGATGATCTGTCTTATTGTACTTCTCATGAGGAGAGACAATTTTATGATACACATCATCTGTTTTGGCAAGATGTCTTAGTCTATGCCCATTAGCTATTTCCAAAAAAATGTGTAAATTCATTGAGAAAATATATATTTTTATATTTTAGAGCTCAAGAATAAAAATAAATTCCTCTTCTAATTCTTCCCAATTTTGTGTTGCCAAAATTGGAGCTCAAATGAGAAAGATATGATCAAAATTTTGAAATAGGCTTAATGAGCCACTAGTTTGGTCCTATAAGTCAACTAGGATAAATTGTATATTAAAAATGTTGGGATCTGAGGCTCGACAAGCTCTCCAAGTTTTCGACCAAAATAATGATTGCAACGGAAGATACAGAATAATGATTACAGAGTTGAAGCACAAAGAATATACGATCTCATCATTCAGTTGATGAGAAAGAGAAAACTAAGATCATTCAATGTTGAGCTTAATGGGCTCAAACTCTCTTTCAATGGAGGCCTTGACGGCATCAATCACAAGTTGGGTCTTCCTAGCCATCTCTGGCCACTTACCCTCTGGCGACAATCCAGCCCCTCTAATGCCAGCGACAAGCCGTGAGAACTCCACCACCATCAATACCTCCTGCGGCAGCTCAGCATTAACTATGTGGCAGCTCGGTGATGCTGCCCATCTGGTGTCGAGGTTGGTGAGGTGGCTGCCTGAGGTGAAGGAGAATGTAGCAGAGCCCTCCTCTATGGGAATCACATAGTCAGTTGTATGGAGAGTTCCAGATGTGCCCACAATGGCCAATTCCATGGTGAGGTGGGCAAGGAAGGAGCAGTGGAATGTGGCAGAGCGGCCGTCGCTCCAAGAAAGGGAGGCAGAGCAGGAGATGAGGACACCTGCAGAGTTGGTGATTGGGTGGCGGTGCGCGACAATGGAGTCAGGGAGATCAAAGTCAACAGCCCAGAGAATGGCCCGGGCACAGTACCAGCCCAGGTCGCCAAGACAGCCCAGCCCATCAAGATCAGGTTTCACTCGAATGTTGTTCTCCAGGAAGTCTGAGTCTGACATGAAAGTGAATATGCTGTGCACCTGAAGCGTTTCACTAATGTTTGGTGAGAGAGAAAGAAAGGGAGACAGAGATCGCGAGATAGAAAAAAAGGGAGAGTAAGAGATAGAAAGTGAGGAAAAAGGAAAAATCAAAGGGAGAGATTATCGAGATAGAAAGAAGTAGAAAAAAACAGAGAAGAAAACTAAAGAAAAAGATAGAAAAAGGTAGCATGAGAGAGTTAGACAAATAGAGCAAATCTCACAAGAGAAGAAAAGATAGAGGGTAGAATAAGAAGTAGAAAGAGAAAAAAAGAAAAAAAGAAAAGATATAATATATAACATGAACTATGCCGATGAAACTAAAGCCATGAGTTACAAACAAGAGAAAAGGGTCTCGAGATAGAAAAAAAGAAAAAAAGCAAGAAAGAGGAGCGGCATGGTTATGCACATGAATCTGCAACCATGAATCAACAAAAATCAGAATAGGAAACAAGAGGAAGTTTTTAGAGAGAGGAAAGAAGAAAGAGGACTAGTATGATGGCCATGACGATGAAGCTAATGAGTTAAAACTATATAACGTGGTGAGAGGGAGACCAGAGAGATAGAGACATGGAGAGATGAATTTAAACCCTTGAATCAAAAAGCAAGAGAAAAGAGCAAAGCACGATCGAGCGAGCAAGAGAGAGAGAGACCAATAGAGAGGAACAGTAGCATGAACTATGCTGCCTGAATGAAAAAACCTTAAATGAAAAAAAGAACAAAAAAACGAAACTGGAGAGAGATACAAGAAGAACAGTAGCATGAACAATGCCAATGAAACTGAACTCACATGAATCAAAACGAGAGAGAGAGAAAAGAGGATTAATTGCATGAAATTAAATCCATGGATAAAAACAAAGAGGTATAACCTTGAATGAATTCGACAGCATATAAAATTAGCACATATGAGAACTGGACGGCTCAATTGAACATGAAATATTTACGAAGAAAGAGAATACCAGTGGAAACAGATGCAGAGAGAATGATATATTCAACAGAAAAATGGCAGGGAGATCCAATGCGGAGAAAATGGCAGGGAGTTCCAATGTAGAGAAGAAAGCGAAGGAAAGTCAGTTCCCAAAAATCTGCAACAGGAGAGAAGGGCAGAGAGATAATGGAAGGCGAATCGCATCGGCACAAGGAGACAAAAAGATAAAACGCAGAGGAGAAAGGGCGGGGAAATCGGATCCCCAGCTAGGTGGACAGAACAATACCTGCAACGCAAGAGGAAAGAATGTCAGAGAAATTGAAAGAGAAAGAGAGAGCACCAAAGAAAAATCCGTAAAAAGGAGAGATTGAGAGTAGAGAGAGGAAGGCAGGGAAGTCAGATCAGCGGCCAAGAAAAAAATAACAGAAGAAGAGCAGTTAGAAAGAGAGACAGGAGTAACCGTTCTGAGCTGGCCAAAGCGGGAAGCATCGGAGAGGAGGTGCTTCATGGCGGCGGTGCGAGGATGGTGCATCCACATCGTGGAGTCCATGAACTGTACTCCGGCGACGGCGCAGGCGGCGAGGATGCGGTCCAGATCGGCGGCGCAGAGGGCGGTCGGTTTCTCCAGGAGCACGTGCTTCCCGTGCTCCGCCGCGGCGACGGCCCAGCGGAGGTGGAGGCTGGTGGGAAGAGGCAGGTAGACGGCGTCCACGCGGGCATCGGAAAGGACGTCGTCATAGCTGGAGTAGGCAGTAACGGCGGCGGGGTTGAGGGCGTTGTCGGAGATAAAGCGCCGGGACTTGTCGAGGAGCGGCTGCCCACGGCGACGACGGCGGCGTTGGGGGCTAGCTCTATTGCCTGGCACAACTTCTGGGCGATCCTCGCGCATCCGACTATCCCGAACCGAACCGCCGCTTGCTCTCCTCTCTCCCCCATTGCTGATCGCTCTCTCTATATCCGGAAAGTCGAGAGAGGAAGGCGTGTGGGTGTGATTGAGGTAAACAGGGGACCGGTTTAAAAAGACTGGGAGAGGGACAGACTTTGTGCGAGTGCGTGTGAGAGTGTACGATCGCCACGAGAGGGAGACGCTATCCAGAGATGGTTCGACCAAATTGCTCGCGTCTGTCATTTCTCTGGCCCAAAGACTTGGCCTTAAAATCTCTCCCTCTCTCTCTCTCTCTCTCTCTTTACCCTGTCACATACCCTCTGGCTTTATTAGCCTCATCGGCCATCGGACAGCAGTGCGGGCTTGAGAGAGCAAGAGAGAGGGCTGGTGGCGGCGTTGCAAGGCGATCGAATGCCAGATACCTTGCAGTAGCGGATCTTGAGAATCAATGAAAGTCAAAACCAAATAAACTTGAAATATAATGAATGCTCAAGAACTGAAAAATGCTGGTAGAAGATTTGCCGTAAAAAGAAATCTTTTTTTCTGTTTTATGCGACTATACAAGTAATTCAGAACCCCTTTTTGCCTAAGAGGAATGGCCAAAAAAATAAAGAAATTGTCCACAAATTAAACGTCCAGAGAAGACTGGCACCCTTTTCAGTGGAACAGCCGGCGAACAGACGGCCTGGGCACTTTGCCTTCGAGCTTCAGTCTCCTGTACGCCTCCCTAACGTGGCAGGGCCTGAGTGGTCCGCTCTCGTTCCTCTCAGTCATGATTATTCGCCCTGATCTTTCCAATTAAATGAATTTAGAAATCGTAAGACAGAAATTCCCCGGATTTTTGACTCGCCTGTCTCAACGAGATCCCCGACGAACATCTTCGCGATTCCACACACCACGATTGTCATGGGCACGGAGACTTTTTTTGACACCCAGTGGCGCCGGTCAACAGCTACGATGAAAAAAAGTCAAAAAAATAGAAGACGAAGAGTTCATCTTTTGAAGTACACAGGATATTCGGATACCTTCTTCATATTGGATCTCTGGAAATTGGACCTTCGAAATGACTCGTATCTGTCCATTTGCTCTTTTGTAAACTGCGTCAGTATCGTCCTGCAACGTAATCGGATGGAAACTTTAGAGCTAGGATCACAAACCTACCAAAATTTATAATTTGGCCGATGCTTTTATGAATGCTTCCTAGTGATCTGATTAATCGCATATATGTGCCCTTTCAAAGGAGACGAGAAAAGAAATGGTGAACTTCGAAGGCGAGTTTTTAAATGAATATAACAGCGACCATAATTTGTTCACATTTTTCTAAAATGCATAATTCGGGCGAGGAAAAACTGGAGTGTTCGTATCTGGATCGTAAGACACAGAGTGAAATATTCGAAACTCACGCAAGAAAATCCACGGATGTACTCGAATAAAAATAATCGAATCTTGGGTTTCCCTCCTCTTCCAGGATTTTTGCTCACTTGATCTTCTCGGCCTTACGAAGATCGGCGGAGCTATGTTTCGCGATATCTACGACCACATTATCTTCTTCCTCGTCTTCCTCATCCTCCTCCTTTCTTCCTCCTGCATTCGGCGGCGCGGCGCGATGGCACGGCCATTCCCGGTCACCTCCGAGATCTCCGGAGTCTTCTCGAACGCTCGCATTTTCCTCGCAGGGTGGCGCCGCCGGTGATTCCGGCGGAGAAGCTTCGAGCTCCGCCGCGATGGCCGCCTCGAAAGGATCCGTCAGCATCGCGCCTTCCGAAATTCGGACCGACGATCAGCAGTTCTAACGACCTATTTATAGACCAAGAAAACGCACCGCTGGGGCGAATAACGAACGGAACGTGGGCCCTGCCCGAACGGGCCGATAACGAACGAACTAACAGGCCGTTTAGAATAATTCAATATTCTTTTGAAAAATTATTTATCCAGTTCTCTACGAGCTTTTAGGGTGTACCCGTCCGATATCTGGACGTCATCCGGCATCTGGGGGCTCCAAAATCCAGCATCCAGGGGGCTCCAAAATCCAGCCAGATATCATCAGAAACTGCTCCGATATCTCTGGACATTGCCTAGATATCGTATGAATATCGCCCGGATATCAGTGTGCAAAGACGATATCCAACATTCGCATTTGACATCCAAGTCCGATATCCGTCATCTGTGGACATGTTCGGCTGATGGATGGTGGCTAGATTTCGGATATTGTTAGGCCCAATAACAAAGCGATCCCAGTCAATTTGGTAAAATTCAAACGTATCCAGAGCTACCATTTATTTCGACATTTACAATTTCTAAACGATGGTTTTTCTGGAAGCACGGGCTCGCGGGCCCGCGACGTGGATTTTCTGCACACGTGGCGGAAGAAGAATGGACGAACCTCGAAGCGACTTGGCAGCCCCCCGAGCCACATGCTCGCGTTATCGCACCGCCTAACTCCACAAACCTCAACAAATATAAAATCTCTGGCATACTCTCTCTACTGATTTAAACTGGTAGTGCGTATCATATTAAAAAACTTTTCAGGGCAAAAATAAAAGTAACAATAAAATGAAGGGAATATCCGCAATATCTTAGCTATATAGCTGTCACAGATATCTCTGGTATGATTCTCTTCGCCAGCGGGAAGACGAGAGGGAAGATCTTCTGGAGGAATTGCTTGAATGCGTTAGGGGTTCTGTTCTACGGGACTTGGAGATGGATTTGTCGGCGAAGCTGTGGCGGATGAAGCTGCGGTCGGCCTTCCTCGCTCTTCCTCCAATCCTGGACGCTCATCTTCCGCAGGTCTCAGGATGTCGCCACGTGTCAGTCCGTTGGAGATCTCGCAATTCTCGACTCGCTGCCCGCGCTCGCGCAACGGCGAATGCGGTGATAGCCGAAGTGGAGGGTGATGACGTGGAATCGCTCTTTTTGAGTCGGAGAGTGGTGGGCAGAGAAAGCAGGTGAAGAAGAAGCAGACAGCTGGGGCCTCGAGCGTTTCTTCCGGCGTTCGCTTAGAGAATATCAGTAAGAGTTTCAAAGGCGTTACTGTTTTTGAAGGATGTGAGCTGGGAGGTGAAAAAAAGGGGAAAAAAAGTGGGGCTTGTTGGGGTCAATGGCGCCGGAAAGACGACCCAGATGAGGATAATTGCTGGGCTCGAGGAAGCTGACTCCGGTAATGTTGTGAAAGCTAGGGAGAACATGAAAGTCGCGTTCTTGAACCAGGAATTCGCTGTTTGCCAGAGTAATACGGTGAAGGAGGAGTTTTTTTGAGCGCGTTTAAGGAGGAGATGGAGGTCGCCCAGAGGCTGGAGAAGGTGCAGAGAGCTCTGGAGAATACTGTGGAGGATTTGGAGCTTATGGGGAGGCTGTTGGACGAGCTTGATTTGCTTCAGAGACGGTCCAAGGATGTGAATTTGAACGAGGTGGAAACGAAGATCAGTAAGTTGATGCCTGAACTGGGTTTCTCTCCAGAGGACTCTGATCGCCTTGTCGCGTCGTTCAGTGGTGGTTGGCAGATGAGAATTTGCCTTGGAAAAAAATCCTTTTACAGGTATATAAGTATCTATCATAAGAAATTACGACAAACAAGAATTATGCAATGGAATGAATACTCACCACTAGTATATCAGTCGATATCCGTTGAATATGCTTTGAAATATCTGTTTCGTGCTCAGGAACCGGACCTCTTACTCCTGGATGAGCCCACAAATCACCTTGATTTAGACACGATTGAGTGGCTCGAAGGCTATCTCACAAAGCAAGTCGTGCCCATGGTCATCATATCTCACGATAGGGCGTTTCTTGATCAACTATGTACGAAGATTGTTGAAACAGACATGGGTGTTTCAAGAACCTTCGTGGGAAACTACTCACAGTATGTTCTGTCAAAAAGCAACGTGGGTAGAAGCTCAATTCGCGGCATGGGAGAAGCAGCAAAAGGAGATAGATCACACTAAGGACTTGATAAGCAGGCTTGGTGCAGGAGCCAACTCTGGGCGTGCATCGAGTGAAGAAAAAGGTTTGTACATGAGAGTAGGGGCTTGAATTTTAGGTCATGCTTAGGGTGGAGCATCAACATTTGGCATTCACTTAAAATTGGGTTTTGCTTCTCTGCGTGTCCATCCATCTATCCGTCCATCCATTCTTCTGTACATACATCCATTAATATAGCTATTTATCTGTCTATCTATCCATCCATCCTTTCATTATTTCCATTTATCTCTATCTAGTTGTCCTTCTCTCAGTCTGTCTATCTGTTTGTGTGTATCATAGATGCCCATCGATCTCCATCAATCTATCTCATTCTCCCCCTTCTATCTGCTCCCTCCCCCTGTCTGCTCTCTCTGGCTCTCTCTCTCTCTCCTTCTGTTCTTCCCAGTCTCTCTCTGTTATGGTAAGATTTTTATTTGCTTTTCATTGTGTTTATCTGCAATTTCAATTGAATTCCTCCCGTGCAGAAACTTGAAAAGCTCCAGGCAGAAGGGCAGATTGAGAAGCCATTCCAGCGGAAACAGATGAAAATTAGATTCCCTGAACGCGGAAGGAGTGGTAGAGAGGTCATAACGATCAAGAACCTTGAATTCTCTTATGGAAACCAGGTGAATCAAATTAAAGCTCATTTTCTCTTCATATGTTTCAACTCTCTTATTAACTGGTTTCTTCATCTTTAGGTGCTATTCAATAGGACAAACATGATGGTTGAGAGAGGAGAGAAAATTGCGATCATTGGCCCTAACGGATGTGGGAAGAGCACGTTGCTTAAACTGATAATGGGCGACGAGAAGCCCAATAGCGGGGAAGTCCTCATCGGTGATCATAATGTCTTGCCAAACTACTTTGAACAGAATCAGGTATAGTATTAAACTTAAGAACTAAGGTGTCAGGTTGACTTTTGAACTGTTGACTGATTCAACACTGTTAACTATCAGGCTGAAGCCCTTGATCTAGAAAAACGGTGCTTGAAACAGTAGAAGATGCTGCAGATGACTGGAGGATAGATGATATCAAAGGTCTTCTGGGCCGGTGTAACTTCAAAGCGGACATGCTTGACCGGAAAAGTCTCTCTGTTGAGTGGAGGAGAAAAAGGTGTGTGTTTGACTTTCAAAGGTTACTGGTTGATTATCTAACCTTTTGTCTTTGGTGCAACATAGGCAAGGCTTGCCTTCTGCAAGTTCATGGTGACACCATCCACCTTGTTGGTGCTCGATGAGCCAACAAACCACTTGGATATTCCATCCAAGGAGATGCTGGAGGTAACATTTTTCATTTTATTTATTTTCTTAAAGAAATCTTGAAAAAAAGAATAAAGTTGACTGACCATTAGGGTCAATTAGTCTGTGTCCCTTCTTTACCTGTTAATCAAGATCAGAATTGCCAAAAAAATCAACTTTTTATCTTGCAGCTGACTTGATTATTTCTGTTTTTATAGGATGCCATCTCTGAATACCAGGGAACAGTCATAACTGTATCCCATGACCGGTATTTCATAAAGCAGATAGTTAACAGGGTGGTGGAGGTCAAAGATGGTCAACTTGAAGACTATGATGGTGACTACAATGTGAGACATTTTTTTGTTGGTTCGCTCTCTGGATTTCCTAAGTCCATTCACTGCTGATATTGACGCTCTTTCTCTTGCTATCTCTTTCAACTCCCAAACCCGACAGTATTACCTGGAAAAGAACTTGGACGCCAGGGAAAAAGAGTTGGAGCGCGAGGCAGAGCTTGAGGCTAAGGCCCCTAAAGTCAAAGCGAAGTCCAAAATGTCAAAGGTAATCATCTCTCCTCCCTGGTGATTTTCTCTCTCCCCCCTCCCCTTCCCTTGCTCTCCTCTCTTTGTGACTCTCCTTTTAACTCGTTAAGGCTCACTGGACTGCCTCTCTCCTCAGTAGCTCTCTGCCCCCCAGTAGCTCTCTCTATCTCAACTTCATCAATCTTCTCTCCATGCATCCCCATCTTTCTCTTTCTCAAGTGACGAGGGTGTATATTCATGCAGGAGGAAAAAGAAGCCAGGAAGAAGCAAAAGATGATTGCGTTTCAGCAGTCAAAAGCAAAGTCAAAGGGCACAAAGAACTCAAAGCGATGGAACTAAGTAGAAAAACAGTCGGTCTCTGTAAATACTCGTAATTGAAGGGAGGCTATGCTGGTCCTTCCCCTGCCTCTTTGCACGTAGTGTACATAATTGATGATATTTCATCGCTACAAAGATGGCTTTCAACAGCCCAACCATTTGTTGGGTATTCCAATAAACCCCGAGAAGCAGAAGATGGAATACACTCAAGATTAAAGGGATGATGGTTCCATAATGTTCCTTCGAGGGTCTTTGCTCTTGACTAGGCTCAGGCTACTAACTCTCCCAATTCTTGAACAACAAGAAAAAGCCATCTTCGTGCCCATGACAAGGATGGTAAATTAAAAATAGAGTGAAAGGCTCTTGCTCATATGTTCAAAGTTGGAGGTGCCCAAAAAGCAATGTAGTGAATTGATTGATTCAAAGATGAAGATTTAGTTTTGATGATGGATAATCAGAAAAAGACCCCACAAATTTGTTTGAAATTCAGATGACCATCAATCTGGAAATAGTTTATATAGTGAAATTCACACTTATTTAATGTTGTGGGCATGCAGCATCATCCCCACTAAGTCCATGTAATCTAACTTCAGTTCAGTGGAACTTTTTTTGATAGTTTTAGTCATCATCTAGATTGAAATTAGTGCATTTTTATAATACCCTAACTAGAGCTATCAATGAGTTGCATATTAGTGGAGAAATTGAATTTTTGGCCTATTTGCATCATAAAGCTTAATGAAAATGCAAAAATTAAAAATCCAATATTGAAATAAAATCAAAGATCTTTGTGCTTAAGATAAGTGACCCTTGGAATAGACAGACATGGAATACTGATGGTCATGCCCTTTAATGCATTTCCATTTTTGTATTGGCAGTATTGGATAACTACGAGAGAATCCAACATCATTTCTCCTCAAGATGAATCCTTAACTCTAAAGAGAGCATCTATGAAGCCACGTCTAGAGAGATGAAAAGAACACCATCACATTATTTATGGATGTGATCAGGATGATATGGTATTATAGAAAAATATTCAAAAATACCAATAAGATGATCTAATAAATAATCAAGAAGATGAATCAATTTAGTCATTATTTCATCATATCTCCTCACTCTTTAGAGTTTGGTGATTTGAAAAGAAAATCTATACACTGCTTACAAAACTGTGTCAATAAGACTAGACAACCTCATCATTTGTAAAAATTAGTCAGGTTGATTCTTGATCCAAATAATTTTAGCCACAACCAAAACAAAATTTCTATACTAGCTTTAGCCATGGACATCATGATTGTATTCTACTTTTTGGAATTCCATGATATTAATGATTATCTCAATTACGCATGTTTTTGTGACATGTTGTATATCAATTTCATGAAATAAGATTTTTTTAATTTGTTAGTGTAGTGTAAGCAAAGGGTTGAATACACATGGAGCTGAGTTAATGAAATTAGTTGTTCAAATGGAAGGCCAAAAGCATGGAAAGAAGTGCAAGCATATATGAAGGGGTGCAGAGATGAATGTGAGTGATAATTTTTTTAAGTTTCTTTTTTGAATTAGAGAAAATCAAAATCCAGATCAAAAAAGATAAAAAAAGTGGATGAGATGATGGAAAGTTGAGAAGAATGGTCGGCGATAACAATGGATCGATGCTTGGCAATAGAGTGAGAGATTTTTTTAATGAGAGATGATGTCAATTCTTCCACATTAAAAGAAAAATAAAAAAATAAAAATACATGTCTCCTTTATTTATGGAGGTGATCACAAGAAAGAATTCAAACCAAAAACATCACACAAACCTCATCACAATTCTTGTCCTAGGCCGGTTAATGCTCGATCGACTATGATCATGATCCTCGCTTAATATCTTCTCCACAACAAGTTGAGCATCAAATAATGCTCTCCTTGGTTCTTGACCTCCTCTATTCTTCCTTCTGAGTAGCTTAATAGTAAGAGAGCCAAAAGACAAGTGAGGAGAGAGAAAAATAGAGCCTTATAGATAGGGTTTTTTTATGATTCTAGGTGACCAAGGGTGGAGATCTTCTACCCTTTGTGATAAAGGGTTGGAGATGCACCACCCCAAGGACATCCCAGGGTGTGATCACCACTTTTGACCCTTAATTTCACCTTTTATGACTTCATGGAACTAGAGCTGATTTGGCTCCTAAAAAAGGTGGAGAGCTAATTTGTCTCCTCTCCTTCATCAAATTTTGACTATATATTCCTCTATATGTTTAGCTGTGCCATTGCATTTTAAAAAAATGATTAAAATGTGAGAATTCAAGTTCCTGACTTCAAAGAAGTCAAAAGGGATTCATCTCAAGATATAAAAAACCAAACGAATGATTCATGATAATGCATATTCATGTTTATAAACAATTAGACTAATTATATCCAAATTAAGAACATGAGGGGAATAATATGATGAATGCAAAAATATCATAAAAACATGATACAATGCATCTTATTAGTAAGAATTATGTATAAAATTTGGTTTTAATGATAGAAATGAATATATCAATGATATATTAACATCTAGTGCTCTAGCATTTAACTCGACATAAAAAAAATCGGCTGAGAATGGCTTGTAAACTTTAATTCTTAAACTTTAGGAGATCATGATCCTAAATTTTGTGTTCCTATGAGATCGCAAAATATTTTCTTTATAGTGGTTGGGTGTGATTCCTTCATATTACGTTGAAATTGTGCACATAGAACAATATACTAAATATCAAGATGACTAAACATTCAACAAATCCAATCATCCCTTTATATTGTTTCTAATAAAGACATTTACCTTTTTTTCATTTGCATCAATTTTGACACTATTTTCTATGGGAATAGCCTTGGTTTTTCAATTTTCAAAGTTGAATTTATTGAGAAGTTTGTACATGTAATTTTCTTATGACATGAACAAGCCATTTGCAGTATATTTAATTTGAAGGCTCAAGAAGTAATAAAATTGGCCCGTCTAAATCATGTCAAACTCTTTTTGCATCTGTTTAGCCAACTCATCGCATAGAGATTGACTTCCAAATCCAAAACTGATATCATCATGGAAACTTTTCATGACTACCTTAACACTATTACTTTTTTAATGAACAATGTTGTGTTGACATGCCGGAATATACCCGTGAGTGATTACAAGCTATGTAGTTTCTCCTTTGGAGCTCATAGTGCTTTTTTTCAAGACACATGGCTTTATGAAGCCTATAAACCTAATCAGAGTGATAATAATCGTCAAACCCATGAGGTTAGTCAAATTTAACATCAAACCTTCTTATTTAGGTACCAAATTTAATAAAGCATGTTTGGTACCTATATGGAATAATTTGAAGTTCTATGTTGGCGCAAATGACAACAATACTCTAATAGCATTTAGGCATGTCAGTAGGGCATGTGTCCCTTTGTAATCTATTCCTTCCTCTTGGACATAATCTATGGGAAACAAAGAGTGCTTTGACGCATGGAATTTGGCCTTCTTCATTTAATTCAGTCTTTAATATCCACTTTACGTTGATCACATAGTGATACTTGGGCAATGGAACTAGACTCCATGTATGGTTTCTCTCTAACTGTTGAAGCTCTTCATGCTTTGAATTTACCTATCCTACCTCAAGATAGGCTTGACGAGACGAGACCGGGAGGTCGTCGATTTCACACGGTCTCGTGTCAAAAATAAAGCCTAATTTACCAATTTAGGGAATTAAGAGAGAATTGAGGGGTATAATGGTAAATAAGGGTCGAATCCATAGGGAATTTAGGTATTTTCGAGATATCTTTTGGAATTTGGTCAAATTGGATGATGAATTGAGGTGAGAAATTAGGGAAATGTTTTTAGAAAGATGACTTCAAAAAGAATCCACGGAATCAAGAATCATTGAATTTGGACTTGATTTCGCGGAGAAATCGAAATTTGAAGTGGAGAGAAATTTTCGGACGTTAAAATCGTGATTTTAAGCTAAATTTTATGAAATTGAAATCTAAAACCTAATCTAAACGAAAATTAAAGATAATAGGAGGATAATTAAGGTAAAACCGCTTCCACTAAACCCGTTTAGCGATCGAAATGTCGTGATTAAACCGATTAATCGCGAAGAACACCAAGATCGTCACGCCGAGCTTCAAGCGTCGATTTCTCCCTCAATTTTCCACCAAATCTCGACTTCTACCCCTCCGTGGATGCGGAATTGAAAGAGGAGGAGGAAGAACTTGAGAGAAACGAGAGGATCGGTGTCTATACAAGTCAATTTGATTGAAATCCAACTCGAATGCATACAATCGTGAAGAACATGTCATTTTATAGGGCGAATTTTTGTAACCGTCCGACTGTGGACCGTTTCGATTAAGTCGTGACCGTCGGATCGTGATGGACGACCACGATTTAATCCATCGGTAAGCGTTATAAAATGCCTCAAATATCGCCCCTTAGATCGCGATCCAACGGCTGAGATGCGATCCGCGCCGAAGCATCTCAGCCGTTATAACTCTTTTATAAACGCACGTGCTTGATGATCTTCCCGTGATCCGGCGTCCACGCGATCGACGCATCTCGTTTGATCGCTCGTTCGATCCAGCGGTCCTCATCGCGCCACGTCGCTGAAATCTAGCCGTTATAACTCGCCCAATCAAGCACGTGTTTGATCAAGTCCGGTGGTCCACGCGTCCATTTGATCGGCGTCCTCCGATCGCGATCTATCGCTCCCTCGTCGTGCCACGTCACCTGCACTCAGGTAAGATTAGTCCCACACGGAAGATGTTTAGGAAACCGTCGGGTTTATAAGACCCGACGGTTTCTAAGGGTATGACCCTCCCCATATAGGGCAGGCTAAAGACCCCTTTTTATACTATATAAGTAATAAATATATAATATATATAAAACGCGCCACGTAGGCGCACTGCGCAGGTCCACGTGGCTCGCCACGTGGCCTTGTGTGCCACGTCGCACTCTGCGTGGGCCCCGCGCGCTTTTTACATTTTTTATATTTATTTTTTTAACGTTTCTTAAATAGAAATTAAATCAGAAAAAATAAGGAAAAAAATCCAGAAAAATATCCCAAAAATTTGTAAAAAAATCATATCTTTTAAAAATAGAAACTCCAAATTAATCCAAATTTCTTTCATTTGATCTGAAATTTAATTATCTATCATTCTAAAAAAATTCAAAAATATTTAAATAACAAGAGATTTAATTTATATCTCAAAAAAATACATTCATTTTTTTAAAGATTTTAAATTTAGAAAATTAAATGAATGTTCATAAATATGATTTCTCTCATTATTTAACTTTAAAAAAACCATTCATAATCTCAAGTAAAATTGGTTTATAAAAATAATTTATCCTTAAATTTAATCACAATTAACCCTAATTTAGTGCATTTTTGAGATTATGACCTAAATATGCATGAAATGATAGAAATGCACTCAAAGTATGATAACATGCACATAAATGTAATGTTTTTATGCTTTAAATTGCATTAATAATCATGTTTTTATCATGTTAAGATTGCATGTTATCAAGGGCTTCATACACCTTCCTTGGATCTATTCAAAAATGTGAAAGAAATTTCATATCTTCTATAATGGCGGACCTTGTCTCAACACCATCTTCAATGTTTCCCATCACAAACATTGGTATGAGGTTTTTTTGGAAAAGTGTCACTGTCATGGAAGTGGATATACTCATTATTTTTCATTAAAAAAATGCAAATTCACGTATGAAAAAAATTATACTCAAATATTTGAAATTGAATTTTAAGATAGAACATCAATGAGTTGACGTAGAATCTACCGGGAGGAAGGGTAAAAGATCTAAATCAAAGATTGGTTGTAAGTTTTTTTGATAGAGGAATAGAAGATATCGATGAAAAAAAGTGATATTAAAAATATGATCAAGAATTTCCAAACCTCTTTTCAAAAGATTGAAAAATTCTTGATTAGAGGTGAAAAATGATAATTTAGGACTGAAAATTAACATTTTAGGGATTTACAATTCTAGATCGAAGAGATTTAGATATTAAACATTCTAATCTACGAAATTGTGATCAAGAACTCAGTCTAGCAATGCTCTCATTTTAATCATTCATTTAAGAGCCCGTAAATTTTGCCTAGGCTTGGCAGCTTGCATTCAATATAATGAATGGATATAAAAAGGGAAAAAACTCTCTAGAAATTATGTTCAATACATGAAGGACAATTGATTGGTGCTCTCTTTCATCCATTTTGCCAATTCTATAAGTGCCCAAAGAAATGTCAAGAACCTTAATTTTTTGTGCTTTTCTATTAATTATGTACTGTGGGTAGATAAGGCATGAAAGGATAAAATTGCTTCAAAATTTTTAGCTCTATACTGTATCGGGATTATGAGATATCATGACTTCAATTTAAAGTATTTATAGTCATTCAATTGCGCTAAATAATGATAGAATGAGCACTAGCTGTTCGATTTGCTTTGATCAAAATAGGAACAATCCAGATCACTCCACATGTCGACATATAATTCATTGTGACTCATAAGGAAGGCCGGAATCATCTTTTATTCTCTGATCTTCTTTAATCAAAGTCGAGAGCACCAGAATTGCACCAATTTCACATTGTGATTTCTCATGATAAATCAAATTGGGAGAAATCTAAGCTCTTGATCACATGGAATGAGATTGAGCACACCAAAGTGAGCCAAGTGGTGCATTGTGATTGGTTAAGAAAAAAATGGAGAAACCTCCTATATTGGCCTGATCCCTTGGACCAATCTATGGGATTGAATGACTCCAATTGGTGCCATTTGTTGGGGCACGTAGATCACCCCATGTGTCTCAGCAAAATTGGAAAAAGTTTAGTCCCACATGGAGAATTTTTTTAAAAACTCAGTATAAGAAAAATGTTTAAGTGGGTAACGCTGAAAACTTTTTTTCTTGACATAAATCTTGAAAAAAATATAAAAAATTAGATTCAAGTCCAGTTAATTCATTAAAAAAATAAAAATGCTCATATAATTTTATGTAAAAACTCATTTTAATGTGAAATTTTTCACTATGATCATCATCATGTTCTCCTGCTTTAAATATGTGTACTTCAACATTTGAAAAATTAAAAAATATGGAAAAATGTATTTTACCCCCGTTGTTCTCTTCTCATCTTCGTCCATTTCATTTTATTAACATGAAAAAGTCATGAAAACTTGGTTAATTCACACTCATTTGACATTTCCAAGGTCAAGTACGATTTAAAATGAGCTTATGAGAGAAATGATGTGAGGAATGCAAAAAAATTGTATTAAAAATATGATAACATGTATTATAATGATGCAAATTTCTTTTTTTCAAGGAACGCAAAAATGCTAAAGAACCATGCATTTGCACAAAAAAATGCTTGTCATTAATAATTTGGTGGAATGTCATTTTTTTACAGGAGCTTGGATTATCATTATCTATGATCCTATCTTCACCCACTTCCTTTGGATGCTTGGGTTGATATTTAGTACCCTTTTTTTATAGTCAACACATTTTTTTGTATGAATACCCAAGGAATATGCCTTCATCACACTATCAATTATTTATTCTTATATCTTCTTTTTCGATTAACTATGACATAACATCTATAACCCTTCTTATGTTGTAGACATACTAAAGCCCAATTGGCTACATAACATGATATATTTATTGCCTCAACCTGAATATAATCTAGAAAGTTGTTTTCTAACAACTTGGTCCTAGAAATGTTAATTAATAGTCATATTACTACATTGAGCTACTTGATCTATCATAGAGTCTTTGGGTCTAAATAATGATGAAGTACGTGTGGGGATCTATGGTTTATAAGAGTTCTAAAAAAATTTGATGAAAAACCTCAAACATAGTGGAAATCATCAAATCAAACATTCAATATGAAGGAGCACCAAAAAGAGATGATCTTATCATCCAGTATATATTAAACCATACCTATATAAATCATTTGAAGGAGCTCTTAAATTTTTTTCAAGCATCCAACCTCTACCTATATCCACTTAATTTCTGGACGAATGGATCTCTTTTGGACATTTTTACACCATAAGAAAAAAAGAGGATAGAAGAGAGAGTTTTCCATAAGGTTTACATGGGTACCCCTAATTGTAGTCGTTTTTCCCTTCTTTGTAGACTTTGGATATATAAACTTTTCACAAAAAAACCCATATAATTATATCTATATCCACCAGCATCCATTGCCTTTGTGTGTGACCCTCAAAGTCGATATATCTTTCTAGTTAATAACTATATTGAACCAATACTTCTTATTGGTTTTCCTTGATAATTAAATATATTATTATATCAATTAAGTGATTAAAAAAATCAACTTAACCTAATTTCTAGGTTAAATCATCAGCCCAAGGAGTGCCAAGTTGCACCACATGTTCTAGGAGATATGTAATATATTAAAACTCCCTCATAAAAATCTTGTTGTCATTAGTTATTATGTAAGTGTAATATTTTATTTATATGAAACTCATGAATGACTTAGGGTTTGGTTAACTATCAAAGCCTAATCGGTAACTTAATTTGGTACTGGTGTGAATAGGAAATCATCGAGAACACCTTCTTTCATATTTTTCACTACCTTGGCCAAAGATTTCAGCACATCTCATTTCTTGAGTCATTATCTTCTTATATTAGGGGAGATAATCGCATCTTGACTGCACAATTAGCTTTGAGGACTTTATGTGGTATCTAATCCATGACATTTTGGAAGTCTTATGTGGTAGAAATTATGCTGCCTGAAAGCCAATCATACTTTCATCTTTTATTTATATTCCCTTACATAAACTTTGATTCATTTTCATTCTTGTATGATGTTTGCAATGAAATCCATAAACATATGCAATGATCAAGTGAATTCTGATAAGATCATAATATAGTGATCACTAGTCTTTTAACATATGTTCTAAATATTTATATTCATGAGATATTAGAGAAGGACATCAAATTCTCCTTAAAGAATAACACTATTTGATTCGATTCATGTGATGAGTATGACTAATCTTGTGGCCATTGGTGTAGAGACACCAAAGATTGATAATGGGTGATCTTTGGAGGAAGACTTCATTGAATTAATCTATATAAATCCCTAAATGGCATAATGTCAAATTGTTAATCAAATTGATTCATGTCACAATTATGTACGTGGCCCTTTGACTTGAGACACCAAAGACATCTTGTGGATGAATGATTGACGAAAGCGATTTCGTGCAATCGTTGAATACAAACAATCTCATGTAACAATAAGTTCAAACTCACCAAATTAAATATTAAATCTCTAATTAAAAGAGTATAGTGGAGAATAAGGGTCGAATCCACATAGAAATAAGAGAAATTTTGAGATATCTTTGAAATTTGATCAAATCAGACAATGCATTGAAGTTAAAAATTTGGGGATTTAGTATATTAGAAAAAGATAACTCCAATAAAAAAATCCCCAGAATCAAAAATCACTGAATTTGGATTAGAATTCTTGGAGAAATAGAGATTTAAAATGAAGAAAGAAATTTGATCACGAAAATAGATGAAAACCAAAATTAAATCTAAAAATTAAACTAATTTATGATTCAAAATGTAAATCTAATGCTAAAAGAAGATTGATTAGGATGAAAACATGCAATCTAACTTAAATTCACACTCGAAATGATCCAATTAATTACTAGATTTCAAGGCTTTTCATTCAGCGATTTCAAAAAAACAAAGTTTGGCGTTCAAGATGTGATTTATTTCGATTCTTTCAACCAATTCTTCATTTCAAACACTCTTCGGACGTGGAAATGAGTTTAAAAGAAGTAGAAATCAAATAACTCCAAGATTGTGGTGTCTAAACAGTTATAATTGCTCAAAAATCCAAGAACCGTCTCTCCGTCAAAGAACATTTTTGATTTTTAGGCAAATTTGGGCGCAACCGTAGGATGCGTCATTTCGATTTGATCAACAGCTGAGATTAATGTCATTTGGCGAATCGTTGTTTTCAAGTGGCTTACATTTGATCTTCATTGGAGGATCGCGATGAGTCCACGTGTCTATCGGGCGTAATTAATTTCGACCGTTATAACTCCCCATATGAGCGGCTGAGATTAAATCATCTTTAAATATAATATCGTCACTTCCCCGCAAGTAAGTGAAATCTAACGATCGCGATTTAATCGTGCGATTGGATGCTTCTCGTTGTGCGACATCACCTGTAACTAAAAAAACAAACATAAATAGTCCCAAATGGAATCAATTGTGAAATTTGATACGTATATAACTTACGCGTTATTAATGGGTTAGCGTAAAAATCCTTAATGGATGCTTAAGCCCACTAATCACTTTCGCGCACACACTCACACACACACGCACACATGTGCGGACACACATACGCATATACACTACATCATGTGGCATGTACACACGTTGCCACGTGACGACGTTTTTGCCACATCAGTGCGCGGTTAAAAAAACAAAAATTTTATTTATTATTTTAAAATAAAAAATAGCTTTAAATAAATTCATAAAAAAATTCTAAAAAAATTTCTAAAAAAATTAGAAAATTCATAACTTTCAAAAATACAACTTCGAATTAATCTAAATTTGTTTTGTTGGATCAAAAAAATTGAATTATCTATCATTATAACAAAGTCAAAATATTTAAATAAAACTAGAATTAATTTTTAATTTCAGAAATACACTCATTCCGCTTAGAAAATAAATTTAGAAAAAAATACATGAGCGTAAATAAAAAAATATTTTCCTCTTATCATTTAATCATGAAAAATATAATTATGATCTCCAATATAAATAGGATTAGAACTAAATTATTTAAATATGCATAATTATCCATTAAAATGATAGAAATGCAGTCAAAATATAATAACTTGCATGCAAATAGAATATTTAATGCCTTAAATTGTATTAATAATCATATAAATTCATTCATAAATTGCAGGTTATCAATCATCATGTTTTGACTATGACTTACAAATCCCTAGCCACGAGATCTCTAAAACATCATAGATTTGATACGACATGAAGTCCTTGTAGGTAATTGAGTTGTCAATATGGGATCATCCACCCTTGATATAAGGGGAGATCAACTCAAGGAATGAGATGTGGTTAAATCATTGTCCAAGGTAGTGGAAATTTTTAGAGAAGTTTTTCTAGATGATTTCCTATTCGCATCGAGTACTTAATTGAGTGGTCGATTAGGGTTTGATAGTTAACCATACTGTAAGAGATTCATGAGTCTCCCAAAAAATAAAGGATTATACGTACACAGTAACTGATAACATCAGGATCCCATGAAAGAGTTTTTGATATACTTCATATCTCACAAAGCATGTGGTGTAGCTTGGCACCTACCGAGCTTGAGACTCAAACTTTTTATTGTGTTAAATCTATCCTTAGTCAATTAATCTATAAGTTGATATAGTTAATTGATAAGGAAGACCAATAAAGTGTTATTGGGTCGATTGAGTCATTAACTAAAAAGATAAATAGACGTAGAGGGTCACACATATAAGGCCAATAGATGTTGGTGGATATAAACATAAATATAAGGATTTTTGCTAAAAAAGTTCACATTCTCAAAGTATATAAATAGGGGAAGAACAACCATAATAAGGGTTCCCATTCAATCCCTAGTAGAAAATTCTCCCCTCTCTTCTCTTCCTCTCGTGGTGACGAGTATTCTAGAGGAGATCCAATCATCAAACGATCGTGTGGACATTGCTACATGCCAAACGTTTGAATGGCTTCAAAAACTCCTTCATATGCTCCCTGTAAGTATAAATTTTTATTTTATACTAGATAATAGGATCATATAGAATAAATGATAAGATCATTTATGCTTGGTACCTCAACTTTTGAATTTTTAATTCAATATCTTCCACTAAAATCAGTTCCCAGCATCATGATTAGAGATTTATAAGTCATAGTTAAAACACAATCGTCCATTCACAAGATGTCTTTGGTATCTTAGGTCTAAGAACCACATATACAACCTTTACAACAATCAACTTGATTGATAGTTACACATAATATCATTCAAGGATTCATATGAATCCATTTTGTAAACTTTTTTTCTCTAAAGAACACCTATTATCTATCATTGGTATCTCCATGCCCATCATCACAAGATCAACCATACTCATCATATAAGCCAGATCAAATGTTATTATTATTTTCAAATATTTTGATGTTTTTTTCTCGAATATCCCTCGAATAGAAATATGTATAACATATGGTTGAATGCTATTGATCTTTGTATTATGATCTTATTATAGTTCACTTATTCATTACATATACTCATGGACTTCATCGTAACCATCACGTTACAATGACAATGAACAAAAAGTTCATTTCGATCAATATAAACAAGAAATGAAATTATGATTTCTTTTAAGAAATTTGAATGTAATATATCACTAGTATGGTAATCTACAAGTTTAATATTCAATTTATCTAATTTGAATTTGTCATTATCTATGATGATAATATTTTTTTAACATTAACGTTAATAATAGCTATTTCAGTAAAAATTAGTATGTTAGAAGAATAAGGTGTGTTCTCACTTGCTTTTGTAACCAAAGTTCTTCATAGCTGGAAAGAACTTTTCGAACCATAGCTTTTTGTAGATTTCTTGAGCCTATATGTAGTTCTTTCTTGTGAAAAGACAGTTGGCTAATTAAGATGAACCAAGAGAGGTGAAGAGGGGTACATATGTAGAAAGGAGAAGAGAGAGTAAAGAACCCATAATTACAAGACTGCTCATTCTAGACATAATTGTCTCACACTCCCCCTCAAGTTGAAGTGTAGAGATCAAACAAGCCTAGCTTGTGAGAGGATTTAGTATAACGTAACGCTCTTGTACTTTTTGAAATTACTTAAATCCTGAATTTCTAGTTAAATCTTGAATATTTAATGATATAAAAAAACAAAAAGCTGAAATAATAGAGATATGTATCTTAATTAATTAAAATAATCTTTGTTCAAAGTATCTATTTGTTGATGAAGATGATCAAAAAGAATTCACCACTTATGGTTTTAGATAGAATCTAGTTGAGAAGGTAAATAGAGGTGAGGATAGAATATAAGGAAATATAATAAGGTGTGCCCACATCTACCAAAACTATGAGGATAAAGAAGTAGATAACAATTTATGCATTCACCCACATCATTTTGTTGACTAGCATCACTCCAAAAATTAGTTGGAGAATCCAAAAGACACAAAATAGTCTTTAAGTGGACCTTGGAAAATTCTATGGCATTATTCATCCTACTGATTGTGGATGTGATGGTTTTATTTTGTAGCAACTTATTTGACAAAGCACTGAATAGAAGTCTAAATCCTATCACAATCATTGAGAAGATACCCAAAATACTTACAAATAGTCCTCCACAAAGATAATTCAATATTTAAGAATGTCTATGGTACAAGAAGAAAAACACCATAAGTCATAAAAATTTGTTAAAAGGTTAAAAATTCTTTAAAAATCCCATATTTTTGTCAACACCACAGTGAAGCATAATCACTTGACATAAATGATGCCTTCATTTCCATCATTATAAATATATTTTAATGCATAATTCTTGCTATTATGATACACATTATTATTTTTATAATATTTTTCTTTCATTGTATTATTCCACTTATGTACTTAATTTTCTAATTATATATAAACATGAATATGCCTTGGCATTCATCGTTCCTTTGATTTTTTTATATCTTGAGACAAACCTCATTTGATTTCTTTCAAGTCAAGAGCTTGATTTATCATATTTTTATAATTTTTGTAGATGTCAAAGACATAGGTAAACATACAAAAAAACATGGAGACAAATTGCAATGAAAGAGAGGAGAAAATGAACTGTTTCACCTTTTCTAGGGGCCCAGTCAACTCTATTTCTATTAAGTTCAAGGGTGTAATTAAGAGTCAAAAGGTGTTCAAAGGTGTGAAGAAAGTTTAAAGGTGGTCAAATTTAGTTTTTAAATAATTATAAGTATCATATTATCTTTTTGGGGCAACCACTTCACTAAGGTAAGTCAAAGTTGGTTAAATTTCTCTATTCAAGGTAAGTTTGACCAACTTATATTAAAATCGTTTTTAAATTAAATTATTTCTACTTATGTTTAAATCAAATCTGTAAAATCCTTCACAAAGGAAGTGGAGGTCACTCTCTTAAGGTGGACAACTTATTTATGAAGGGGGTTGGGAGACAACTTTTTAAGAGGTGGGTCTAGGTCCTTAAGAAGGGGGTTATCGCCTCTTTTTGAGGAGGCAAGACCCTTTCATTAGAAAGGGGTGGGGCCACCTCATTAAGGGAGTTAAGGTTACCCCTTTTGAGGAGGTAACCACACCCTTAGATGTCCTTGGGGTGGTTCATCTCCACCCTTGATCATAAAGATGGAAGATCTCCACCCTTGGTCACCTATAACCCTAATAATCCTTTCTATAAGACTCTATTTTCTCTCTCCTCACTTTTGGTTCTGTCTTACCATTAGGCTACCAAAATAAAGAAGAGAAGAGGTCAAGGCCCAAGGAGATCATCCTTTGATGCTCAATTTTTGTCATGGATAAGAAATTAAGCAAGAATCACAACAAGAGTAGATTGATCATCAACTAGCCTAAGATGGGCATTGTGACAAGGTTTTGTGATAATTTGGTTTGAATTCTTCCTTGTGATCATCTCTTAAAACAGTGTACAACAAATTTCTTTCTTTTTCCTTTTAATACAGTAACATTGACATCTTCTCTCATCTCAAATCTCTTATTCTATTACTGCCATTGATTCATCACAATCACCATTCATCCTTCTCACCTTGCCACCATATCATCTCCATTTTTTTCATCTCTTTTAATCTCAATTTTTGATTTCTTTTTATTCTTCAAGAAAGCTAAAAAATTATCAATCCACATTCATCTCTACGTACTCCATTCCATATTCACTCATCTTTCCACACCCTCATCTTCGATTCCAAGTATCTAACCTCATTACCTAAGCTCCCAGTAGATTCAAACCTTACTTTAGCACTATACTTAGTGAGGAAGTTAGAAATTTTTGTTGCATAAATTAATATATAACAATGACAAAAAACATGCAAAAAAATTTAGTTCATCACATGACTCACACCCAAAAGTTCAATAAAAAAATTTTCATTGAATGGCTTTTTATGAGCTTAAAGATATTCGAATGTTGACAAAAATTCTTGTGGTCATTAAAAAAACACGTACATGAGTAATTTGTTTTTACAAATTCACTAAATTTAAGATTTAATCATGAATTGATTAGCATAACGGTAAGGGTCAAATCTATGGAGAATTAGGGTATTTTTTTCAGATTTATTCAAAAATTTGATCAAATTAGATGATGAATGGATGTGAGAAATTAGGGGACATTAGTATTTTTGGAAAGAAGACTCGAAGAAAAAAATCCAAGGAATGAAAAAAATCAATCAATTTGGGTTAGTATTTGTGAAGAAATCAAGGAGCAAAATCAAGAGAGAAAATTTGATCACAAAGAGAGAGAAATTGACTAAAAATTCTCAAAATTAAAGTAATATATGCATCAAAAATTAAAAATGTAATGTTATAGGAAAAATAGGAAGAAAACATATAATCTAACCCAAAAATCACGCTCAAAAATGATTTAATTAATTTCTGGATCAAAGATTTTTCATTCTACATTTCCAAAAATGAAAATTCAGAGTTCAAGCGGCGAATTATCTCTTCTCCCTTAACGAAATCTTGATTTTAAACACTCCTCTAATATGGAAATGAGTTTAGAAGAGGGAAGCTAGCAAGCAAATTCAAGGATTGAGATGTCCAAAAGTTAGATTGATTGAAACATCCAAGAATACATTTTTTTAGTCGAATAAAGAGATTATAACTAGGCAAAAAAATTGGGCATGGTTGTTCGATTTGTCTATTAATCTTTAATCAAAGGTCTAGATGAAATGCTTGGAGTCAAATTGATGCCACTAATTTGTGTCCAACGGATTCATGATGGAGCATCAAGGTTTCATTGCATCATTCTACATATACGGATCGTCGTGAGATGCTTATCGTTTGATCTTCCACTGACTCCCACGATATTGCCATGTGTCTTTCAGAGGAGTTCATCAATTGCATTGAATCTGGATTGTTATAACTCTCTTGGTGGACGGCTAAGATTCACTCTGTTTAATAACACGAATCATCACCCAATCAAAGTGTGTCGTGTACTGATAACATGCATATTTAACTTAAATTCTTATCTTATTTAACTAATATTCATGTTTATTTTAGGTAATTATGATGCATGTTACCATAGTTTTATGAATTTTCTCTATTGGTATGCCATTTTACTAAAGTCCATATTTATGCATTATTTTAGGGTTAATTATGTGTTTTTATTGATGATTGATCTTTTTGCAAGGTTAAATGATTAGAAATTAATCTCTTTCCTTGAGTTATTTTGACTTTAGTAGATGATTAAAAGAATTAATTTCAAGAAGAGAATGATGGGATGATATAAAAAAATTCTTAAGGGATTATTTAAGTTTATTTTTGAATTCATCATATTTTCTTATTTGGATTTATATTTTAGGTGATATGATAGTAAAGATGAAGAAATTTGTGATCCAATGGAGAAAATTTGAGTTAAAAAAAGGAGTTATATAAATGAAGACATGAATTTCTTAATTTTTCATAATTTTTCTGGATTTTATTTTGATTTTTCAAGTCTTTTTCTGGATTTATTTCATTTCAAAAGTTAGCAAAAAGGGTTGATTTTTATCGTGCGGGACCCGTGGAGCTAATATGGCGCAGGGGTGGACACATGTGATAACATGCAATCTTAACATGATAAAAACATGATTATTAATGCAAATTAAGACATAAAGCATTCCATTTGTATGGATGTTATCATACTTTGAGTACATTTCTATCATTTCATGTAATTTTAAGTTATAATCTCAAAATGCTTTGATTTAGGGTTAATTATGATGAATTAAATATAAAAGATTTTATAACCTATCTTTACTTGAGATTATAAGTGTTTTTTTAAAGTTAAATAATGAGAGAAAACATTTTTATAAACATTCATTTAATTTACTAAAGTTAAAATCTTAAGGAAATGAATGTAATTTTAAAATAGAAATTAAATATCTTGTTATTTAAATATTTTGAATTTTTATAATGATAGATAATTGAATTTCAGATCCAATGAAAAGAAACTGGATTAATTTGGAGTTGTATTTTGAAAGTTATGAATTTTCTAAATTTTAGGGATTTTTCTGGATTTTTTTGAATTTATTTTCGATTTTTAAAGAATTTAAAATAATTAAAAAAGGGCAAAAAGGGGGTTTATTTTTGTGCGGGACCCACGTGGATGCGACGTGGCACGCAAGGCCACGTGGCAGAGCCACGAGGACCCACGAGAGCGTCTGCGTGGTGCGGATGTGACACGTGTCATGCATATTTATATTTACTCGTAATATAGGGTTATAGTACATATAAGCATCTGATATTCGGATTTGTGCTAACCCTCATATTCGTCGCCCCTTTTATACCCGCTCTTTCCCTTTAATTTTTTCCTCGTGGGACTAAGTTCCACACGAAGTTTTAAATGCAGGTGACGTGGCCGAAGGAGGAGCATCGGATCAAAGCGCTTATCAATTAAGTGTGTGGATCGAGTGGACTAGTGGTCCGTCGGATCACCATCAAGTGCACATGGATTTAATAAGGAGTTATAATGGCTCAGATTTAACGCGTGGGAGGGCGTCCGGAGCGTCGGATCGCAATCCAACGGCGGCGATGTGATGCGTTTCATAACGGTGGATTGATCCAAGCGCTCCATCAAGATCAGACGGTCGTGATTTAAGTGAAACGGTTCACGGTGAACCGCTTCATTAGAACCGTCGATTGACTTTAATCGGACGGTTACGCCCAAATCTCGTATAAATTAAGGTGTTCTTTGATTTTGTAAAACATCCTTGGAAGATTTTGCTCAATTGATCTATCTATACACATCTTTCCTTGAATCTCTCGCTTCTAATCTCGTCTAGACGCATTTTCGTGTCCACGGAGTGATTAAAAAGTGAGATTTCGTCGATCGATTAAGGAGAATTAGTCTCTTGAACACCGATGCTCGGCTTTCAAAAATCGCGAAATGAAAAGCCTCGATCTGGCGATTAATTGGATCATTTCAATCGCTATCTTAGGGTTAGAAAACGTATTTTCCCTATAATCTTTCATCATTTATCATCAATTTTTTTAATTTAGGATCATGATTAAGTTTAATTTCATCGTTAATTTTGGTTTTTCGTTCTTCTAATTTTCGAAAAATTTCATCCCATTTCGCTCTTTCATTTCTCCGCGAATACTAATCCAAATCAAGTGATTTTTTTGATTCTGTGGATACATCTTTGAGTTATCTTTCTAAATCCACCATTTTCCCTAATTTATATCACCAATTCATCATCCGATTGATCAAATTCCAAAAAGATCTCTCAAAAAAATACCTTATTTCCCGTGGATTCAGACCCTTATTTATCATTATACCCCTCAATTCGAGATATTTTCATTAAATTGGTAAGTTTGGACTTTGTATTTGACATGAATCGGTGTACAATTAATCGACCGCATCGATTCGTCTCGTCAACATGGCGGAGCCACGCGAGGCCGCGTAGGAGCCTACGTGGGCGCCTATGTGGCGCGATGGTAACTAGGCTGGGAGATGATGGGTCCAACGAGTTAATGGGCACAAGTAAGTAACGGGGGCGTACTTGGCCCCAATAGGGCGACACACCCCTAAAGGGCGTCTTACCTTTAATACCCGTCGAGTTCTATTATTTCTCTCCGTGTGGGACTATGTTTCGCTTAAAAATTCTAATTTGCGGGTGACGTGGCCGTCCCGTGGTGCGATTGGATCAAAGGCGCACCAAAGAATGCTCATTAATCTGGTGGATCACGGTCCACCGTATCATCATCAAGGCACGTGCACAAATGGGAGCCGTCGATTGCGTAAGTCGACATCAGACGCTCGAGATTAAATTGCGCACTCGGAATCGTGGGGCAACACACGGCCACATCTCGAGACTCTAATGATGATCGGATGGGTAAAAATTTAGGAGACGTGGGATCGTGGCCCACTTAAATCGCAGCGATCATGGCTGTCCGATCCTCTTCACCGAATCGAACAGTCCACGACTTTTAGGGAAGTCCAAAGACCGACCAAAGGTCGGTTGATCGGACCAAAGCCGAGACCATCGGTCCCACAAAAATGGGCTGGACCGGGTCTCGGTCCAACTTCCGTCCGTGCCTCGCAGGGCCTTCGTCTTGGACCGAAGGGCGAAATAGAAAAATTTTTTTCTATTTGGACCCCTAGGCCGCTGCCTGCGTGAAGAATTCCGGATCAGAAATATACAACGCATTGTTCTTCTAGGTTCAAAGGTTCGACGAAAATCCCTCGCTCGCAGCTGCGGATTTTCTCCATCAACGCTCATCGGGCAGACTCCTCGGTACCCCACTCAATGCGCCTCGATCAGATCGACAGATTGGATACCTTTCTTTGGCCGCATTCTTGCATCAATTATTTCTATTCTCTAACCTATTCTCCCTCTCGTCATTCCCGCATCCGGGCATCTCTAAATCTCTATTCCCGCATCTCTCACCGCATCTCCAAGCAAGAAGAGGGCAAAATGCGGGAATCTCCGAGTAACGTGAGTGGTTTCCGCATCTCTTCTTCCAAATCTTCTTCCATCGCCATTCCAAATATTTTCGCATCTCTTCTTTTTGTAATGGAATGAATGAAATATTTCCGCCCCTTTCCAAATCTTCTTCGATCGCTATTCCAAATATTTCTCTCGAATTTCCACTTCCTCCCGTTTTCTAATCTTTTCTCACCATTTCCACTCCTCTGCTCACTGTCAGCCTTTTCTCTCTCTTTCTCATAAAAGAATAACATACTTATTGATTTAGGACAAAGAATAATAGAATATGAATGAAAGACATACCCTAAGTCCACCGTCGGCTTCATATTCCTAGCTTTACTCGAAGCCAAGTCTTTTGAGTCTTCCCAAGTCAACCTCTTGAATTTCTCTAAGGTAATGGGTATGCCAAAAACCAGAGTTGAAGCATGGGTGATTCAACTTCCATGGCTCTCTATCTCGTAGAGAGGAGGTGCTTACACCTCTTCAATTTTTACTGCTGCGCAGAGGTGGTGGGAGCCGGCAGCAGAGGTGGGTGGAGTGTATCGGAGGTGGGGACAGGGCAGAGAGAGAGAGAGAGGAGAAAGGAAGAGATAAAAATACAAGAGAGGTAGAGGAAAGAGAGAAATAGAGAGAGATATAGAAGATCAAGAAAAATAAGGAGGAAAATAAAGATAGAGATGATGAAGAGTAAGAGGGAGAGGGAGAGTGAGAGATGAAGATGACGCGCAGAGAGAAACAGAGAGAGAGAGAGAGAGAGAGTGATAGGCAGATATAGATAGATAGAGAAAGAGAGAGGGAGAGAGAGGAGGGAGAAAGAGAGAGAGGGAGAGATAGAGAAAGAGAGAAAGGAGTGAGAAGGGGGGATAGGTAGATATATAGAGAGTGATAGGTATATATATAGAGATAGAGATAGAGAAAGAGTGATAGGTAGTAATAGATAGATAGAAAGAGAGCTGAGAAAGAAAAAAAGGGAGAAAGCTACCTTCGGGGCATTGTCCTTGTCTATATCATATTGATATCCATTATACTAATATTGGTGGCGTACGACCCTCGTCGTCACCAAGGCATGACACTACGGCGCCGGAGGAGCCGACACCCTGCGCGTCCCAGCCTCTCGACAGCGAAGATGAAGGATGCCGAGTTTCACTACACCTAGTGAGGACTCTCATCTCACCACGACACATTTCACATGTGGCTCGCGCAAGCGTGGAGTTATCTTTCCAGCTTTTTATTTCATTATGAACTTTATTAGCCCGCACGTGCTTTAAGCTGGGCCTTTGCATATCTTCTTCTCTCCCCTTTAGGCTTTCGGGTGGGCTCTTCCCTTTTTCAGATCCCATTCGTTAAGCCCTTCTCTTTGTGGACCTTTTTCTATTTTTTTCTATGATTATATTAGGTGCGGGTTGTGGGCTCCTAGTGGGCCCTTTCCTCCTCGGCCCACTATGGGCTCTATAAGAGGGAAAGGGACCCCCCACAAACCCTAGCCGTCATTTGAAGAAAGAAAGGAGTGAACTCCCCTCAAGTGGCTGCTCAAGGAAGATCGGAGAAGAAGACCAACCGCCGCCTCCGCCGCCGCCGCACGCCGTTGTGCGCCGCCGCGCCGCCGCCGAGACCGCCGCCTCCTCTTGCTCCTATCACGCATTACCCTGTGGGTCACCGCTCAAAGCGCCGCTTCAAGCCGCCGCCGCCGTCGCCGCTCAGGTTGGTTGTGCCTCCACCACCACACTCCTCCCCATCTCCATCGTCCTGCTTCCCCTCTTCTCAGCCACCCACGAGTCCCGATCCGCCTCTTTCCCCCTTCTCCCGATTTCCTCCCTACGATCCCTACAATTTTCGAACGACCTTTCTCGTCACCAACCACCCCGTTCGATCTCCACCATCCTCGATTCCCCCTGTCCCCTCGTCCATCAGATCCTCCACGTACCTATCCCCACTTCTCGGGAACAATCTCCCGAATAACCATGTCAAAAATTCCCCTACCGCCGCCCTTCAATAACCTCGGTTCCCTTCCCCGCCCGACTTCCAGATTTGACGATCACCTCGCGAATCCACATCCTCTCGCCAGCAACCCCAACGCAATCCGCACATCTCCTCTCGAAAATCTCCACACGGCCGACCGCACTCCCAACCTCAGTCCGAAATTAATTCCGCACCTTCCCCGCTGAAATTTCCGCTCATCGGAGCGGGGCCAAACCGCTCCCCCTTCCCGTGTCGTCCCAGCCCCGACAACCCGCTCTTCCTACGGCGCCCAACTCAGTCGCCGATCTTCCCATCCTTCCGGTTAAGGGATTCTCCTTCTCCCCCTCCTTATATTTTTTTCTACCTCGGCTCGACTCCTCCTCTAGAAATACAGCGCCGCTGACATCGAAGTGACATACGACCCCAACCTGACGTCAACGTCCCTCCCGGAAGCATCACTCGACGTGACCTCCGGGACCTCCCGTGAGCTGAACATCAGCCAACCTCACCCAGGCTGACCGCGTCCTTCACCAAGTCAACGTGACGCCCAGAAGCTTGGCTGACCGCTCTGATACCGCCCTCGCCAGCCTGAAGCGCGCGGAACCCAACGCCCTTACCGGGCCTTCCTCTTCTCGCACGCCTCCTCATCAGCTAGTGGACACAGCCTGCAATTTCCGCCACTACTTCCGCCTCGCGTACCGCGGATATCCCTCGAACGCGACGGGCGCCGAAGAAGCCCACGACGCCACCCGTCCCGTGCTGCGCCCGATCGACCTCCTCGACACGCACCGACTGGGCTCAGCGCCTGCAGAGTTAGTACACATTTCCCCTTTATTTTTACGTCAAGTCTATATTTCCTTCAGTATTTCCCGCACGATCTCCGCCGCTTCGGGATTTAGTATAGGCGAGTGTTTAGATGACATTGATAGGATTCAGCACTGTGGTCCAACCTCAGTTGGTTGATTGTCGAGCTCCCTCGACGACTCACGGCCCAACGCCCGCAAGGATATGGATCGGAAGGAATCCCGGATCGACTCTACTCGGCGCACCCCTGAATCCACGGAGGCAACACTCAAGACGGTACCCTCGCTTGTCTGCATTATTAGTTTATTACATCATATTAGATTCCCCTTGTTCACCCTTAGTACACGGTGTTAGACCGGTTTCGCACCCGGTCCCCGCATCAAATATCCATTATGGATGGCCCACATTATTTTCTAAATATTTTTTTGCCTTTTAAGTTTAAGCTCTAATTTTTTTAATCTAATTTTTTTATGTTGTGTTTTAGACTCGTCATCAATGGAATCAATTGGAGATGAGGTACATTTTATTTTACATTGATCTCTAAAAAAATATACGATGATAGCTTACTAATGCTATATTTTTTTATTTTAGATTGAATCAAACAATGTATCAACATTTGTTTCTACAAGTGCTACAACTACAAGCTCTTCACAACAAAGAAAAGCCTCACCAGCCTTAGTACATTTCATGAAGATCACTGGGACGATGAGTATCTTTGCAAAATTTGTAAGGTAGCTACCCCATCGAAAGAGATAAAAGTGAAGAGGGATAGTAGTAGCACAATCAAGTTATGGAATCACTTGGAAAGGTTTCATGTTGAGATTTATAATCAACTAAGGCCATCAAATGCTCCTAATACTTTAGCAGCACTATTTCTCTAAGACTTCGAGATTTTTCAAGCAGAATTCGGAAGGGAGCATAAAAGAAAGAGTGCATAGATTTAATTTTTTTAAGACATATGCACCTTTTTACACTACTTGATCATCCTCAATTTAAAAAAAGTTTTGCAACTACTTAGTACAAGGTAAAGCAAGGATTCCTAGCTGCAATTCCGGACGACAAGGGATGGAGAAGTTATTTAAAGATAAAAGGGATAAGGTAAGAGAATTACTTTGACCAATTGAAAGGGTGTCCATTACGACAGTACGCTTGGACAACTACAAATAATGTGGCAAAACTTGGGATCACAATACATTGGATTGATGATATATGGAGACTTCATGAACAAGTGCTTGCCGTTGAGGAGTTGGGTGTATCACATTGAGGGATAATTTTAGCAGAGGTGGTGCATCGTGTGTTAGAAGAGTATGATCTCACTCAAAAGGTAAGTAAACATGAATTTTACCTTCCTTATTTTTCAATCTTAAATCTATAAACATGATTTTTGCTAGGTTTTTTTGTTATCACAACAGATAATGCTAGAAATAACAAGACAATGGCTGCAAGCTTGGAAAACTTATTACGTGAGAGTAGATCGACATTCACCAGGGGAAATTCCATGTGCCATGTATGGCCCATGTTCTCAACCTAGCTATTCAAGGAGGCTTGAAGCAGCTGGGTAATTCATTATTGACTTCATTATGTTCAGAAAGTGAGAGTGATGAAGAGTGTGAAGAGGATGAAGTGGAAGTTACTTCACAAAGACCATTTGGAGCAATTCTTCATCAACTTTGAAAACTTGTTCTTGCGGCAAAGTTGCACACCACAAAGAATTCATCAAGTACAAGGAATTATGTGAAAGGCCATTACATCGCCTAATGTTACTTCTATTTTTGATCTTTTGTTAAATCAGTTGAACACGTCAATTATTGTCTTAGCTAATACTTCTCAAGGTGTGATGGGAAGACCAATGAGCATAGAGCAATTAATGGCACTAAAAGGAGCATATATCTGTGATGAAAACAAAGTTACTTAAATATGAGCCACTGGTAAAAAAGAAAGCCAAACTTTCTTATTGCTTCAATGCTAGATCCATCTTTGAAATTTGAATATATTCCAACTGATGAGAAAGAGTATATCACAAAGACATTGAAGCATTTGCTTCAATTGATGCCTGCCTCAGCCAATATCAAGTGCTTGCTCATAAAGTGAGCCATTATCCAATACTTCTACAATGTGTTCGAAAACTGATGGTTGAATTGATGAAGCGGAAAAAGGAAGAAGAACATAAACATCTTATTAGAAAAACCAATATCTGATGAAATATTTGATTATTTGCATGACTCTCAAGTTGAATGTTCTCATCTCGATGCTCTACAATAATGGCGTAAGATTGGGGCTGAAAAAAATATCCACGACTTGAAATGTTAGCAAAGGGATTTCTCTCAATTTGTGCTTCGAGCTCTCCATCAGAGCATCTTTTATCATCAGGACGGGGATCGTAACATACAAAAGGGGAAAATTATCTGCAAGAACTAGATCTATTTTGATGACCTTAAAATCGTGGGGTAAAACGGATGAAGCGGATACCGATGAAGAAGAATTTGGTGAAGATACAAACTAATTTTAATCTTACTATGCTTTCTTCTTCTTTGTTTCAAATCAACAAGTATCATCGGTAAGGTTTTTTTACTATAAATTTTTATTAATGGACGTTGATATATTTATCTCTTTTTAGGTACGCATATTCATGGTCAAGAGAGACCGAAGTTAAGACCGAACCGAACCGTGACCGAGGTGGACCGAGACCAGACCGAGACCGCGACCGAGACTTGGACCGAATGGTGTACCGAAAACCGGACCGTGACCGGGACCGCCCAACCCTAGCGATTTTCGCGATGAAATTTCTTATAACAATGGTGTTCTTCCTTTGTTAACTTAACTATCGATTGAATCGTGAAGAGATTAAGCGATTTTGGAGCAAATTTGCCAGTTCTTTGTGATCCCCTTGCATTCTAAACTCAATTGCGATCATATTGAGGTAGGATTGATCACAAATCATTACAAGAATTGATCGAAATCTCCCCTTGAACGCCGAACGCACGCCAAAGAATAAATCAAGGAAATACTCTTCAATCAATGCGAATTGAAGCCAAATCTTTGCGTCAATCGGGTTACTAATATGATTTGATTGTTTCTCTTGCAATAATTGTAGTTTAGTAATCACATTGTTCATCGTTTCACCCAAATTTGGGTGCGGATTTTTGCTGATATTGAAGCAAGGATTTCTCCCTAGTCTTAAGTCCAAATCATTTGATTTTAGTTTCATTAGATTTCTTGTTTCATTAGTTTTCTATGGATTCTCGAGAAGAGATGAGTCTTGTTGGTCCCCCCCCCCTAGACCGCCCGGATCCCACTAGTGAATAGAAAGTTGGATCTAGATTGGATCTCACCTGAATCGCCCCATCTATCTTCTTGAGGATAAGTTTGATAATTCGTAAAATTTCATCATCATTTGATTGACGTTTGACCATTGACTGTTCACTTTCAATCCAAATTTGGGCGTTGACTTGCGGGGGCAATTACTCTTAAAATATAAGGTGAAATTTGACAATTTGGTCTATTTGGAATCCTCTGGTTTTTAGCTTTCTATTCATATGTGAATTGCTTGATTTGGATATCATTTGGTTAGGCAATTTGATGATTTAAACCGAAGTGTTCATTTCGAGATTGTTCTGATATTTGATTTTAAATAAATCATAATAAATCTAATTCTTCTAAAAAAATCACGAATTATATATCAAAATTTTCTATTTTCTCTCTAGTTTTTGTAAATATAATTTTCGTAATATTTTACCTTCTTTTTATTATTTGATTTTATAGAAAGTCAACAGTTGGTCAAAATCAATGCTTTGACCTTGACTTTTGACTTTTCTTCGTCAAATCAGTTTCTAAAAATTTAAAATATCTTCTCTCACATATTTATGTCATTTCCATTAATTATGTATCACTTTCATTTCTTAAATTCTCTAATTAAACCTAAGTTTGACAAAGTCAACCCTTCGATCAAAGTCAACTGTGTTCTTTGTGGATCGACCCAATCTTTACACTATACTTGATTTCATATTCTTGTTACTATGAGTTCAGAATTAGAAATTTTGTTTGACCGACGTTTGTGTGTTTTCAACGATCTGTATAAATCGTTTTGTCCTGTACTCCCTTATATTTAAGTGAAAAATTGAGGGCCACTATTAGATCGCGAGATTGCATGCTCCAAGATGCGCCACATCACCTTAAAAAAAATTAAAGCACACTCAATCTCACATTGGAAAAAATAGAGATGAAATGATGGGTATATAATGGCGACAATTCGTAAGTGGTTAGCTTATGCCCATAACTAGGTGCTTAACTACTAACTGCATGCGCTAATGATGCGTGCACTCGTGCAACACGTGGTGCGCGCACACGTCACCACGTGTTGATATGACAATGCACTCGCCATGTCATCTATCACATCAACATGCATATCAAATTTTATTTTTTTATGTTTTAAATTCAAACTAAATCCATAAAAATTATAAAAAAATTAAAAAATTCTAGAAAAATCCTAAAATTGAGAAAATTCATAACTTTCAAAATACAACTTCTTTTTAATCAAAAATTTTTTATCGCAAATTAAATAACCTATCATTCTAAAAGGTCAAATTTAAGAAATAAATAGAGAATAAAATTTTTATCTCAAAAATACACTCATGTTCTTATGAAAGATACAACTTAAAAAATAAATGAGTGCATGTAAATAAAAATTCTTTCATTATTTTGCAATAAAAGCTCAATTATAATCTCAAACTAGAGAATACTTTAAAATATCACTTTTAATTATGCATGATTATCCTTAAAAATAGTGCAATTTGATATTATAATTCTAAATTGCATAAAATAATAGATATGTACTCAAAGTATGATAACATCCATAAGAATAGAATGTTTTGTCTTAATTTGTATTAATAATCATAAAATTACAAGTATAAGTTGCATTCTTATCAAATGTCAGATTTGACGACTTTAATGGATGGATGATTTAGCTTGATTGATAAATAGTAGTTAGTCTTGAAAGGATATTGTCAACTACAAGTTCATAGATTTCAAGTTGATTTTCACCCCCCAAAAGAGTCCTATTTGGTATGTTCAAATATTTGCAGGTGCAATGAAATTTAGAAAACCATGGGAACAGTATAGGGTAGGTGTGATGGAACTAAAGGATAAGAGATTAACAAATAATTCATATAATGAACTCATTGAAAATCTTGAGCCTTCTTCCATGAAAAAGACAGGGTTGCCCACATCTTTTTCACTCCATGAAAAATTTGGAATGAGTATCAAAGATTTGGAAAAATGAGAGGAAAATAATTGATGCGCTTGATGTGTTGGTCAAGAGCCTTGAGTCAATAATCCAAGTGGAAGTTGAAACAAACAAACATGTGTTAAGTAGGGAAAAATATCATAGCTGAAGTAGGTGAGAACAATTCAAAGTGGCGTTCTTGAATTTGATCCATTTTTTTCATGTGACTAACAAAACATCTACACAATTAAGTTTTTGGTCAACATGGAGTAGGTTGAAAAAGAGGGCAAGCTTTTTTTGCACTTGCAGAATTTGTTAAGACATTTTTTTCTGTAAATCCTTTGTATTCACACAATGATTAAATGGAGATACCTTTGATCGGTTTTGCCCATGAGTAATGAAGGAAACCATCAACTAGTAAAAAAATTTTTATGAAGTCGTATCACTTTTGAATAATGATTATCGATCAAAATAACCTGTAATTGTCTCCTTTTCTGATTTTTTTCTAGATTTAATTTTTTTCAAAAACCTAGAGATAAAATGATTAAGATATATCATAAAAATCTACTATTAAAGGTTGAATGTCTTAAGATGATGCCTAGAATGTTAAATAGGCTCAAAACATCCACATGGTGTCCTTTTTATTATAACATGAAACCTGAAAAAAATTATCTAACTATTTCCCCTTTTAAGATGTGAATATAATGAATGCTTTTTATTGAATTGAAAAAAAGAGATTCCATTCATGGTTTTTTTGAAGAAATACCTATCATTGATGTGATACACGGGACTGATGATAATCATTATAGTCCAAAAATGCATAAACTCCAAAAATGAGAAGGATATCGCAAGTCATTCAAGAAACTATTGGGCATCCAATCATGCCAAGTTAAGAATCTGATGTTTTAAAAATAAAGCATGTTTTTTTGATCTAAAATTGAAAATTGAAGAATTTTTTTGCCCAAGTAAACTGACAAAAAAATCAACAAACTCACAACAGAATTTCTACGCACAAATATTACTGCTAGAGCTAAAACAGGTCCGCGAGCCTCCTCTTTCAGAGAAAACATAGGGCACCATGCATTATTTCACTCTATGATGCCAAACTTGATGTCCGAGCATTAATTATTTCAACATAATGGGTAATTTAGACTTTGTGAATGATCAATAAATATGTGTTAATTATTGCAAAAATAGAGATAGGGCAGATATAAGGTCTTTTTCTAAAAACATAGTTCTCTTGGAGTCATCTAGAGGAAGGCAATGATGGTGGTAGGATTAAACATAGATGGCAAAAATAGCCCTTGGAAACTATCATACTTTCCATGCCATGTGGAATGCAAAAATCTTTGATATCGTATGAAAAATGTCAAAGAAACTCCGATACTATGTCAGTCCAAAAAGAGATTTTAAAGAGTGAGATGGGGCCTCTATGCTTAACATACAAGATTTTGCCCCCACATCAGAGAGAAAAGAGAAGATACATTAGAACCCACTAGGCCCATTAGATGTGCTAAGGCCCGCTCATTTATTTATTGAATGAAGTATGAAACTTCCATCATAAACCTAGTTCAATATCTATACCAGTAAAAATGTTCAAATTTAAATTTAATTTCCAGTCAGAGATTAATTTTCAGTCTTATTCAAATGTTATACTGATTTAGATATGACTGATTTTTCAATGTACTTAGTCCATGTATACATAACCCAAATATCTAAGATATTTTAAGGGAAGAATGGGAGTAATTTAGAGGGACAATTCAACTCTTAGACACTATAAAGTCTCTAACTGATGGAGAATTATTTTGAAACATGAACACAAGGGTTCTAGGTGAACCTATCCTCCTCCTCCTCCTCCTTATCTACCAATTTGAGAAATTATCCATTCCTTAAATGGATGAAGAAGACATCTCTACATAAATAAAGAGAGTGTAGATCTTAAGGGAATTATCTTCCCTTCCTTCTCTTATTTTATACTGATCTAAAGATTGACTTGGTCAAAAGAAATTACCCTTATCCTTAGATAATTAGAATCCTTTGAATGGACCAAGTCAACCACCATCTTACCTTGAAATAGGGTCCTTAATCTCCAAACCTTATCCACCATATCATAGGTACCTTATATCATTTTAAATAAAGATCTCAAAAAGAAAAATTAGTAGGAACATCCTTGATTTCCAATCTCTTCTTTCTTTGAAAAACCTCCCTTAGAAAGAATTCTAGAAGAGATCCAATAGAAGAAACTATCTCTTGTTTTACTTAAAGACAAAGCCAATGTATGAGTAAATCATGCATTTATGAAGACAAATTATATGAAGATCATCATCATGAAAAGCACAAAGTGAAGCCTTATCAATGGAGATTATCTCAAGATCCTCAAATTTACATCTCTTACCACTCGGTCAACTATGAGAGCTTGAAGGAAAGACATACTTGAGAGAAATACCACTCCTCTATGAAGAAACTCCATGGATATCTCCAAAGACATCAGCCACAAGGAGGAACACATCCCGTCCAGACAAGACCTCGCATGAATATACACCACCTCCCTGACCCACGGAAATTCAGATGAGGATCAATACAGAGACATGAATACATTGGCATTGTGGCAATCTCAGCCCTGACTCTACGTAATTCTTCCATTTCACGAGTGGGCACGGCTACCATTGATTCTGGGCTCCCTATTCCTACCATAGATAATTTAGTTGATCCAGTCCTTGATACTCAGAGCGGGCTTAAGCAGTTAGGCCAACGAGCAGAATCACTCTTATGAGAGCTTGACAAAGTCTGCTCGAAGAAAGACAGCACCAGCGACCATCGACTTTCCTCTCAGAGGGAACTCTTGGATTCCGTCAAGATTCCATCTAGGGTGACGATCAGTTTAAGAAAAATCAAATGTGCGGCTACCTACGGAGGTGAACAGGGTGCTCTACGTCCACAATTTCCCGTCAACATCTCCAGCTAAGAAATATACGATATCTTTGGAGAATACGAAGCAATTCGCCAGATAAGAATCATCACGAATACGGATACTAGAGGAGCTGCCTCGTGGTCTACGAGGATATCTAAGATGCGAAAGCGGCTGTTGCTCATCTTTCGGGATTGCCTGTCGCTAACCAGTATTTAATTGTGCTCTACTACCAGCATGCTAAAAATAAGTAAGAAGGCTGACAGAATAAGAAGCATCAAAAATACTTCCTTTGGGTTTAAGACATCCTTCGCCTTGTGGAATCCCTGCACAGCAGCAACATTCCAGTGGCCTCCACTATGGAGTTACAAACACGTGGAGATTTTCCCCGTCGGCAACCGATCAGATGGAGGATTTAAAAGATGGAAGACAAATCGTTGAGCGCCTCCATCACCGTCAAACCCACCTCATATACAGGATCAAAGAAAGACGGGCCAGCGACTCCGATTTACGTAACCGGTGTACGCGGAAACGATGGCAACACATCGATACTTAAGAAGCTCAGGGAAACCTTTGACTTTTCCACGACGCCACAATTACCCTATAGTCCCACCAAAAAAAGTTTATTATCAGCGGAATGATTCCAATGAACTGTGCTTCTCGTCAACTCCCCGAGTGATCACTACAGAATGCCAAACCGGTCAACCACTCAATCGGCGCGGAAGATAACTAACGCGAAGCGTCGTTTTACCGTAACTTCCCCTTCTCTCTCTACTCCTATAAATCGCACAATTGAAAGAGAAAACAAGAGATGTTAAATTTGATAAAAACTTGGTTACTATTGGTTCCGTTTTTACCTATGTGTTCATCGTGTTCTCCTGTGCCTCCACCACTCCTCCCGCATCTCCTTCATCGCCGGGTTCTATCCTCATCTTCTATACTCCCCCTCGTTCTCTCGCTTTCAGTCACTGTCGTCAGAGAATCACTGAGGATATTCCGTATCGTTTGAAGAAGTCGAGGAACGTCACTTCTTCGCCACCCAGGTAATTGTCCTCATTCCGTTACAGTGATTAAGTTCGCATCCACAGATCCATAAGTCCACATTAGATTTCCGTTTCCCTATTTCCCTCCATCTCTCGTTCTATTTTCGTCGCTCTTCATCTTCTCTCTATCCTATATATTAAAATATATATAATAGTATCTCCTCTATCATCGCTAACTATATTATTTAATATATATTATCCTATCATTCATATTTTTCTCTCACTATTCCGATAATACTCTCTCCGATTATTCCTCTTCCATATTTCTTCTCTTCTCTTATTATCCATCTTATCATCCCTACTAAGTCATCATATATCTTTATATTCCTGAATTATATCACAATATATTCTCACTGATTTCCTAATATATCTTCATAGTGATATCAATTCATAGGTCCTCCCTAATTTGTAGGAATATGATCCATTTTAGAAATATCCTACATCACTAACTCTGCTGGTTCTCTTGTTGATCAAACGTCAAGTATTGGTCCCAATACATTCCACTGAGGAAATCTCATCACATGGAAAAGAAAAGAAGAAGACATTTTACCTTGGTCAAGAACACGTCACATAGAATTTCGAGGCATGTCAATTGATCAATGAACTCTTTCTGAAGTCCCAATTAAGCCACCATGTGACAAGAAGTCAATTATTGATATCGCCTATAATCCAACCCATAAAAATGACCCACACGTGTTCATCACTATGGGCACTACATCAAACACACACACCCCGCTCACTTCTTTCTCCTCCATCAAAGGTTACCCAAGGGAAAAAAGATCTGTGAATCTTCCAAGGCTCGATAGCTGAACACATATGGTTCCGTATATGAAGATCAAAATATCATGGGGGATAGTTTACAATGCATATGGGTAACTAACTGACATTCTCTCAAGAAATCGAATAAAAACACCTTGTGCGAGGAGACGGGAGAAAGAGGACAAGAGATTACAGCTTTATTCAGAGCTAGTGATCTGAAGACTGGGTACCTGGGGCATGAACACCAGTAGCAGGCTCCGTGGCTGATGAATTCTGCCTTGAGAACAGATTAGGGTATGAAAAAAATATGGATCGTCCTCCATAGAGACAGAACGAAAAGAGTTTGCCGGCCATTTTGGTGGCAGTGGCAGCAACGAATCTTGTTCTGTTGTCTGAAGAGATTCCAATTGTTCTTCCCCTTTTTCATCATCTCTTCCAATTACAGTTTTCTCTGACACAGGGCCAGCCCTCTCCACCAGCTCGGCCATCTTCACCTGGGGCCAGGCTTGCTGCCAGCCTGGCAGCTGCAGCGGCTCTTTCAGCGGTCAATGCTGCTGCATTGGCAGCTGCCACTGCGTCCTGCAAGTCCTTGTCCAGATCACTGGTCTTGTTGCAGATGGTGGGAGAAGAGCGATTCCCAGCTTCAGCAAAAACTGATTGTGGAAGTGATGTTGGAAGTGATGGTGGCGGAGGAGGAGAAGGGTGGTGGCGGAGGAGGAGAAGGTGGTGGCAGAGGAGGAGAAGATGGTGGCGGAGATGAAGGAGGTGAAGGCGGTGATGTCTGTGTTGCAGGATTCTGTGGCGGTGCAATGAATGGGAGGAACTGAGTGGAAGATGTTGGCAATGGCCCATCTTCATGTTCATGATCTGTTGAGCCAGACAGCGGAAAAAGCTGCTGTAGGAACATCAGGAAGATCCAAATCAAATTCAGAATCAGAGTCAGACTTGGCATGTTCTTGTGGCGTCGATGGTTTCTTGCTTCTCGTTGTAAGGTTGACCAGGTGGCGGGCCCGTTCTGAGATTGTCAAACAGCATATTTTCAATGGATAGATGGATGAATGAACAGTCAAAAGAATGGGGATTGGATGGGTAGACAGACAGGTAGACAAATAGACAGATAGAGAGACTGGAAGCCAGATTGCCTGATGGACCTAGCCCATCATCACCTATATCCAACGGGCACCCTACTGCATGCAGGATGGGTTTTCAGTCTGCCGGGTCCAAAACCACAAGTACAGACGGTGGATCAGATCACATGGATCGACTGGAAACCAACAGGGGTACATGCCCAAGGTTTCTATAACAGAAGGAGGGAGGAAGAGGAAGAAAAGAGAGGAAGGATCTTATGCGAGTTTAAGATTAAAGGCTACCCATTCTGCTTACCAGTAAATCCTCATACTGGGTATCGGACTCAAGTGGGTCCCAGTCAATATCATGTTCTTCGGCAATCTCCTTCAGCAGCTTGATTTTTCCCTCAATTGGCGGTGCTCTTACAGATAACAACTCAATGATCTACAGAAGTGTGAAGAAGAAAAAGTCAAACCCTTTAATTTTCCAGCTGATTAATTTCTTTAAAAATAAGCAAGCAACCTGACGATTGACCCCAGAATCTGGGGAGCAGTTCAGTGGCGGCGTTGACAAAATCCCTTCCATATTTGCCATAAAAACATTATCTGGGCTTGCTGAAGCTCGGGCAAGTCAGCACACCTAGGAGCCGCAAAGCATATGCTGGATATTGCCTCCTTTAGATCCAGAGGGCATTCTCTGAATTATACGAGAAATGAAACAATTATAAAGGAAGGTTCAGAATATTCTATTTCAATTCCATAATCACATGATTCTCTTCTTAAAAACTACATGGCAAAAACGATTCAGACTTGGTCAATAGTACCAAGTTCGGATGATTAAAGAATGGATGGAGGGTTCATCCATGAGAAAAACGAATCGAATGATTTAACTATCTTTCCACTAGAAGAACAGATATTTTTCACCACCTCTGGATCTCAATAATGGGAAGGCGTACAACGACGAGTTCGCAAAAAGAGCTCGAGAATCTCCTGAGCTGCCATCATGTTCTCTTCTCTGATAATATGTTCCACCTGAAAGAAACGGAGCCCAGATTTAACGGTCATGAGGGCTGGGCAAATTACCGAAGCCCAACAATATTCTCTGCACTTGTGCTGAAACTGTCTTCTTAAAAAGGGCGGCTAAAACTGAACAGCTACCGGACTAACTAGATAAAATTTAATTATATAAATACTGAGTACCATACCTTTTACAGAATTATTTACGAATAAGGGTTAATATTTTATCCCGTCACATTGGAAATAGAGGGAAATTCTGTTCTCGGTAGAAAAAGGAAGCTTAAGTTTCAGCTCTATAGAAAATTCAGAAGAATAATGAAGAATAAAAATAAATACACGAATTCGGGCAGTGGCCTCCTGGCCTGATCCGAGGAGATTTGCAATGTCCCGACGCATCTGTTTGATCAGCATCGCTCGCCGGTTGCGAAGTAATTTTATTCTCGGTATTGTCAGCTTCAGCAGAGTTTTACTGCAACAAGAAACGGCAAATTCGATCCCAATGATACTTAAATCAAAGAAAATACAATAAATTTTAAAAACCCACTCGCCAAACATCGCGAGGAGATACACTCAAATCAGGATCAAAAACGATGAATCAGAGGCAGAAGTTGAACGAATGAAATAGAACAATTGAATCGCGTACCATCTCGCGCTCCTGAAGGCGACACCTTTGCCGAAGAATGCATCTAGCACGGACATGGCGCTGATCCACGGGTAGACTTCTCGGAACAGATTAGTCGCGGGGGGAGGGAGAGAGAGAGAGGGAGAGAGATTATTTATCTCTAAACTGCTCCGCTTTTACGGAACGCGGGGAGGGCCCACCGAGTGCCGTACCTTCACCCGGAAGAAAGGAAACAGACCGGGCCGGACGGTGATTAGTCCATTACTGATAATGGGTCTTTTTGTCACATTGACCATCTCAACGGGGGTCATTACGTTCACACTGGAATGACCTTCCAACCTCCATTTTGTCATTCCATTTCTAGACTTTCAACAACGATAGTGAGAGGACTTGGAGCCCACCTTGAAGGACCAGATGAGGGCCGAGTCAGTCAAAGCTAAGATCAGCATAGATATCTTGTTTTCTCCGTGCCCGACCTCTCCCTTTCGTCTCTAGTGCCCATTCATAGAGCTAAATGGATTTTAATGGTGGTTGTGGCAGAGGAGTGAGATGGAGGAGTTGGTGTGCTAGGTTAGTGGTAGATGACAGTGATTGTTGCAAAAAGCGGCTTTTTCTATTAGGTTTTCGATTTCTCTATGGACACATGTATTTATGAAATTTTTATCATAAAATATCGTTAATCCATGAAGTGATCCAATTACATTTATAAAAGGGACAAGCCATCTTACATGAGTGCCGAAACATGCATGTAGAGACTTCAATTCCAATCTCCGGACGAGCATATTTGGAATTTGACGCAACGGGATCTTGTAGGCCCTTGCCGATAAATGGGGAGTCAAGTCCTCCAGTCTCGTGCCATTGCAACTCTCTTGAGATACCATTTCTCTAAAGAGCAATGGAATCAAGTGATCGATTCTAGTGTGGAGACTCAAAAGACTCCCCTCACTCTTCCTAACATCCAGTGAAGATTAATGGGATCTACTTGTAGTATGTTTACACTCTTTGTTTGTTCTTGTTAATCATATCAGAGTCATTTCATTTTCAGATCTTGTATTTTTTTGCCCTTACAAAGAAAAAAACTTATGTCTCATGAAATCTTTAGTATCACACAAAAGACATTTTTCCTTACATAGATTCCTTTAGCCATACCATTAAAATAGGTTTCACAAATAATTTAAATCACACCACATGAAGAGTGCGACGATGCTTATCGATTGGAGTATACTCATCCATGTTCACTTGCTCGGCTTATCCTTGATGATCTATGACATTTTAACATAAAGCTTTTTTTCTTCGTGGCTTATCCTTACTCAGAAAGGTTTTCTTGATTATAAATAATGAATCGATGGAAAGAGTTTGATCATTTTTAGTTTGACCATCCTATCACCCAAAAATGACGTTTGATCATTTTTTTAGTCATTCTTGAAAAAAATCGCTGAAGAAGTAAACATAAATTTCCCCTTAAAAAAATCGACATTTATCTCAACATTCACCTTAATAAATGTTTAAGTTGAAGTTGTGCATCAACTTCAAAAATTCAAATGTTTAATAAGATTTAAAAACCCTAATAAATGAAAAAACATACAGTTTTCGTTCTACTATAAAAGTCAATGTCTCCCAATTCTATTCAGGTTTTGAAATAAACTAGAATTATACTGACTCAAATAAATAAACATTGAGTTGTTCTACCAAAAAGTATGCACATTCATATTTAAGAAAAAAACCATCCAATCACCCAAAAAAATGAAAGCGTTTGATCATTTTTAGTCATTCTTGAAAAAAATAGCTGAAGAAGAAGTAAACTTAAATTTCCCCTTAAAAAAATCGACATTTATCTCGACATTCATCTTATCAACAAAAGCCTGACCTTTGGACGAATATCACTGGCATTATCATTGAAGAACTCATTTTAAAAAAATATATCCAAATAAAATCTGCTTTTGAGACTTAGAAAGATTGAGGATTTCTTATTTGAAAGTTGAAGATAGATCACCACTGTTGATGGGCTTTTTGTGAAAGTTTTTTTGATGTACCCGCAGAGCTTCATGGTGCCCCGATTTTTGAGACCGACGACTAAGTTCGTAGGTTGCTCAATGCGGGGCTCTTCAGGCTGGTCTTCTTCTTCTGTAGCCTCTTTGCATGTATATTTCGTCGCTAGTGTCACCCCCTCCTCCACCAAGCCGAGGTGGAGTTCCTGTCGACAAAAATGTCACCGCATGATACGCTGCCGTTTATTCTGCCTCCTTTCAGCTCCACGCTGATCAAAGTAAGACGTCTGTTAATGTCACGCTTGTTTGGCCACGGAAGTCAGATGGGGTGGTGGCCGTGAGTCTCTTCGGGAGGATGGAGAGGACGTCGAGGAAGTCGTCGTACAGTGTCTTTCCGAGGGTAAAGAGGGACTAATTGTGCGAATGATAGTATGATGACTCCATCGACCTGAAATACTTGTGGAGATGACCGCAGAATATGACATCTTAGGGGATGAACCAGTTGTCAATACCTAATTGCCTGATTTATTCATCGGTTTCAGTAACTGGTGTTCGCAGATCTCGATTTTCTAATAGACTACTTTTAATTTCGGGAGTTAGAAAAACTTGAGGATCCCCTCGATATCCATGGCTGATTAGATGAATGCTGCATATGGACATTAGGTATCCACATGTTGTTTTTTTGGATAGATCACTATTGCCAGTCTGTGGCAAGTCTAAGAATTTAATAATCTTCTGCGATTCCCTTTTAATCGATTTTGCAGTCAAGCATTTCATTGATTTTCTGCAAAAACAGGTAGAATGTTTCAGGAACTCAGTGCCAAAGATTAGGGAACTTGCTCTCATGATGAAGAGAAACCTGACGGCAGGCATCAGGAAACCAGAGGAGTTGATATCCTTCGGGGAAACATTGATAATTAGTGAGCCGCAAAAAGAATACAATGCTTGTATTTGGCACCAAGAGAAGAATAGTCCACCTCGTAAATGAGCGGCGGCAGAGATGACCTCCGTCGCCATCTCCGCCGTCGCTCCACCACTCCTTCGCCGCATCTCCGCCTCCTCCGCTGTCGCCGCCTGGAACTCCGCAATCAAAGATGCCGTTAACCGAAATGCTTCGGCGAAGCTCTCCATCATTTCTCCCATATGCAACGTTCAGGCCACCGTCCGGACTGGCTCACTTTTCCTTTAATCCTGAAATCCTGTGCAAATTTGTATCACGAACTCTCCACGGCCATGGTCGTCCATGCTACCGCACTCAAGTCACCCTTCTTCTCCGACGCCTTTGTCCAGACATCTCTCCTGAATGTCTACTTGAAATACCGTTGCATGCACTGGGCCTCCCAACTGTTAGAGGAAATGTCTCAAAGAGATCTCCCTACTTGGAACACGTTGCTGGCGGGCATCTCCCAGATGGGTTGTTCTCTCTCTTGCACGCTGGAATTCTTTCAGAAGATGAGGCTGGAAGAGGTGTTCCCCGATATTGTTACGTTCTTGATCTTGGCTCCGGCCTGTGCGGCGGCAGAGAATTGGCCGATTGTGAGCGCTTGCCATTCTCTGGCCATCGTCTCCGGTGCATTTACTGATGTTGCTGTGAAGAACAGCTTTGTATGCTGCTACTCCAAGTGCGGCGACATCGGTTGTGCCGAGTCAGTTTTCTATGAAATCTCTATAAGCGATTTGACTGCAGTCTCTTGGAGCTCGATGATTGGTGGCTACGTCCGCCATGGCGATTTCTCGGCTGCGGCAGGTTGTTTCTGTGAGATGCGCCTCCAGCAAGGTAGCAATTTCCCTGGGAATGCCGTGGTAAGCTTGCTCTCTCTGTGCACTCTCTTTCAAGGACGGGTGCTGCACTCGCTAGTCATCAAGGGAGGCATGGGGGCGAACTCTATTGTGGGTAATGCGCTCATCTCTCTGTACTGCAAGTGTAGCGATCTGGTGGGAGCTCGTTGCTGTTTTCGATGGCATGGCAGAAAGAACTTCTGTTTCCTGGTCTACCATGATCAGCGGGTATGCGTCTTCCGGAGAACTTTCCCATGCAGTGAAGCTGTTTCAGTCTATTGAGAAACCGGACGAGTTTGCCATCGCCGCCATCATCTCCGAAAGCTCTGATCAGCTCCACCTTGGTTGCAGTCTCCACGTCCGATCTCTTACGGCCGGGCTCGATAGCAGGACTGTCCTCTGTAACTCCCTCATGGATATGTACATGAAGAATGGCTGCCCAAAGGAAGCTCAAGCTATCTTCTCCGGCATGGAAAGCTGCAGAACAGTTGTTTCCTGGACGATTGTGATATCTGGGTACGCTCTAAACGGGCGTGTTGGGAAGCTCTAGATCTCTTCCAACTGATGGCGGGAAATATTGCCGGTGCCCCGACACCTAACGCTTTCACCTTTCTTGCAGTTCTCCAAGCTTGTTCTCATGGCGGACTCCTCGAAGAAGGTGTGGAGTGCTTGAGCATGATGGAAGAATTATTCAAGATTGTCCCTTCACTAGAGCACTATGCATGTATGGTAGATCTCTTGGGGAGGAAGAGAAGGTTGAAAGAGGCGATGAGATTTGTACAGAAGATGCCAGTGAAGCCAGACGGTGTTATTTGGAATTCTTTGCTGGGAGGATGTGCAAGAGTTGGCGAGGTTGCGCTTAGGGGAAGAAGTAGCGCGACGGCTGGTAGAAATGGATCCCAAAGTGGCGACAGCATACGTTTCTCTGGCCAATGCAAATGCTGCTAAGCAGAGGTGGGCTGATGCGGCATCTTTGCTGGTTAGCATGAGACGACAAGGAGCGAAGAAGGTGGCAGGCAAGAGTTCCATCCATGCTGGTGGGCTTCTGCACAGCTTCTCAGCTCAGTCTTGCGGTCATCCGGAAACAAAGTGCGTAGAAGAAGTATTATTGGGTTTGGATGCTTTGATGAGAGATGAAGACATAGAGTTTTGAGAACCTTTAAGAGTTGTACAGATGATAAATGGCTTTCTAAATAAGTTCAGGCTTAAAGTCGTTCAGATAGAAAACTAGAAAGAAACTCCTTCATTTTTCCATGGGTAGGGCAGGTCTCCATGGAAAACACAAGAGCAACGGGATGTTTTATGGAATGCACCAAGGGTGAGAGAATGCCTAAAGATGTCATGGATATGAGTTGAGAAATTGTAATCCTCCAAATGTTGGTGAAAAGTTTTTAGTTTTGATATGTCGATGAAATAAACTTTATGTCATCAAGCATTACCTTTAAATGAGAAACACTTTCATCTTGGTGGATGTGAAATTAGGATGTCTGAATGTGAGTTTGTCTATGCAGATGACTGCAGTTTGAGAACTGGACTTGTCCAGGTACCTTTTTATTTGGGTGCATTTTATAGGGTTCATTTATGACTTTGCAATTGGGCTCTCTCTCACTTCTAGAGAAGATGGACAAAAATTTCAGTTCACTTCGATGTGCTAGCTTACCAATGAATTGCGAAAAAAATATCGTTCAATTCACACAGAAAAGAGTACAAACTATGAATTGGATGGTTTGCCATTAGCATGATTTTAATGTTAATTATTATGAAATGATTCTGTGCGACCCACCTTTTAAAGAGGCCTGATCGTTGACAACATCTTTTCTATAATCTTACAGGTCAAAAAAACAAAAACTTTAGTCATAATCGTGAAATAGAAATATTGATAGAGGCACCCATGGTTTTTTTCTCATAGTATGTTGATATATGTGCCATGCTCACTAACCCACATATTATTCCCATTGAGACGATTATGTATAGAACCATAACAGCAGATAGATGGTTGACAAAAAAGCTTTACCGAATATCAACTGAAGCTTTACTAATTGAGGGAAGATGAATCATGATTAGCTACTCTGATTAATAGATGCACTGCATTATTCAAAGGGTTATTATCCAAATCTAGCCCTAACTCTCAGATTTTATCCAAATCTATCCCCCAACTCTCGTATTCTCCAAATCTAGCCCCAACTCTCAGTTTTTATCCAAATCTAGCACAGCCGCTATTGTTGACTCTTCCCGATCCAGTTGGCAGCCAAAGTAAGCCAAGCGAGATCCACGTAGCAGCCACATCATAGAAAAAAATAAATCGACAGAGAGAGAGGCGGGAGAGAAAAGAGAGGGAGGGGCGATAGAGAGAGAGAGAGGGAGGCCGGGAGAGGGAGAGGGGAGAGGAGGGCGAGAGAGAGTGGGAGAGAGAGAGGGAGGGAGGGGAGAGCGGGAGAGAAAGAGAGGAAGGGCGATAGAGAGAGAGAGGGAGGCCGGGAGAGGCAGAGGAGAGGGAGGGCGAGGAGAGCGGGAGAGAGAGAGGGAGGGAGGGAGAGCGGGAGAGAAAGAGAGGAAGGGCGATAGAGAGAGAGAGAGAGGGAGGCCGGGAGAGGAGAGAGGAGAGAGGAGGGCGAGGAGAGCGGGAGAGAGAGAGGGAGGGAGAGCGGGAGAGGGAGGGAGGGGAGGGAGAGCGGGAGAGAGAGAGGGAGGGAGAGCGGGAGAGGGAGGGAGGGAGGGAGAGCGGGAGAGAGAGAGGGAGGAGAGCTGAGAGAGAGGGAGAGAGGGAATTCGGGAGAGCGGGAGAGAGAGGGAGGTCGGGAGAGCGGGAGAGAGAGGGAGGGAAGGAGGTCGGGAGAGGGAGGAAGGGAGAGCGTGAGAGAGATAGGGAGGGAGGGAGAGCTGAGAGAGAGGGAGTGAGGGAGAGCGGGAGAGAGAGGGAGGGAGGGAGAGGGGGAGAGGGAGGGAAGGGAGGGGAGGTCGGGAGAGCGGGAGAGAGGGGGAGGGCGGGAGAGCGGAGAGAGAGAGGGAGGGAGGGAGAGCGGGAGAGAAAGAGAGGGAGGGCGATAGAGAGAGAGAGAGGGAGGCCGGGAGAGGGAGAGGAGAGGGAGGGCGAGGAGAGAGGGAGGGAGGGAGGGAGAGAGAGAGAGAGAGGGAACTCGGGAGAGCGGGAGAGAGAGGTCGGGAGAGGGAGGAAGGGAGGGAGGGAGGGAGAGCGTGAGAGAGATAGGGAGGGAGGGAGAGCTGGAGAGAGAGGGAGGGAGGGAGAGGGGGAGAGGGAGGAAGGGAGGGAGGTCGGGAGAGCGGGAGAGAGGGGGAGGGCGGGAGAGCGGGAGAGAGAGGGAGGGAGGGAGAGCTGGAGAGAGAGGGAGAGAGGGAGTTCGGGGAGAGCGGGAGAGAGAGGGAGTGAGAGTGGGAGGGAGGGAGAGCGGGAGAGAGAGGAGAGGGAGGGAGAGCTGGAGAGAGAGGGAGGGAGGGAGAGCTGAGAGAGAGGGAGGGAGGGAGAGCAGGAGAGGGAGGGAAGGAGGGAGGTCGGGAGAGAGATAGGGAGGGAGGGAGAGCTGGAGAGAGAGGGAGAAAGAGGGAATTCGGGAGACCGGGAGAGAGAGGGAGGGAGGGAGAGCAAGAGAGAAAGGGAGAGACGGAGGTCGGGAGAGGAAGGGAGGGAGTTCGGGAGAGCGGGAGAGAGATACGGAGGGAGGGAGAGCTGGAGAGAGAGGGAGAGAGAGATTCGGGGAGAGCGGGAGAGAGATAGGGAGGGAGAGGAGAGCTGGAGAGAGAGGGAGAGAGGGAATTCGGGAGAGCGGGAGAGAGAGGGAGGTCGGGGAGAGCGGGAGAGAGAGGGAGAGAACGAGGTCGGGAGAGGGAGGAGGGGGAGGGAGGTCGGGAGAGCGGGAGAGAGGGGAGAGGCGGGAGAGCGGGAGAGAGAGGGAGGGAGGGAGAGCTGGAGAGAGAGGGAGAGAGGGAGTTCAGGAGAGAGATAGGGAGGGAGGGAGAGCGGGAGAGAGAGAGGGAGGAAGGGAGAGCGGGAGAGAAAGAGAGGGAGGGGCGATAGAGAGAGAGAGGGAGGCCGGGAGAGGGAGAGGGGAGGGAGGGCGAGGAGAGCGGGAGAGAGAGAGGGAGAGGAGAGGGAGAGAGAGGAGAGAGAGGGAGGTCGGGAGAGCGGGAGAGGGAGGAGGGAGAGCGGGAGAGCGGGAGAGAGAGAGGGAGGGAGGGCGAGCGGGAGAGAGAGGGAGAGAGGGAGGTCGGGGAGAGCGCGAGAGGGAGGGAGGGAGGGAGAGCGGGAGAGCGGGGGAGGGAGAGCGGGAGAGCGGCCTCCCTCTCTCTCTCATCGCCCTCCCTCTCTTTCTCTCCCGCTCTCCCTCCCTCCCTCTCTCTCCCGCTCTCCCTCGCCCTCCCTCCCCTCTCCCTCTCCCGGCCTCCCTCTCTCTCTATCGCCCTCCCTCTCTTTCTCTCCCGCTCTCCCTCCCTCCCTATCTCTCTCCCGAACTCCCTCTCTCCCTCTCTCTCCAGCTCTCCCTCCCTCCCTCTCTCTCTCCCGCTCTCCCGCTCTCCCTCCCTCCCTCTCTCTCCCGCTCTCCCTCCCTCCCTCTCCCTCTCTCCCTCTCTCTCCCGCTCTCCCTCCCTCCCTCCCTATCTCCCTCCCGCTCTCCTCGCCCTCCCTTCCCTCTCCCTCTCCCGGCCTCCCTCTCTCTCTCTATCGCCCTCCCTCTCTTTCTCTCCCGCTCTCCCGCCCTCCCCCTCTCTCCCGCTCTCCCGACCTCCCTCCCCTCCTCCCTCTCCCGACCTCGTTCCCTCCCTCTCTCTCCCGCTCTCCCGACCTCCCTCTCTCTCCCGAATTCCCTCTCTCCCCTCTCTCCAGATCTCCCTCCCTCCCTATCTCTCTCCCGCTCTCCCGAACTCCCTCTCCCGCTCTCCCGAACTCCCTCCCTTCCTCTCCCGACCTCCGTCTCTCCCTTTCTCTCTTGCTCTCCCTCCCTCCCTCTCTCTCCCGCTCTCCCGACCTCCCTCTCTCCCACTCTCCTGAATTCCCTCTCTCCCTCTCTCTCCAGCTCTCCCTCCCTCCCTATCTCTCTCCCGACCTCCCTCCTTCCCTCCCTCTCCTGCTCTCCCTCCCTCCCTCTCTCTCCCGCTCTTCCGAACTCCCTCTCTCCCTCTCTCTCCAGCTCTCCCTCCCTCCCTCTCTCTCCCGCTCTTCCTCCCTCCCTCCCTCCCTCCCTCCCTCTCTTCCTCCCTCTCCCGACCTCCTTCCCTCCCTCTCTCTCCCGCTCTCCCGACTGTTGGGATCTCGATGCTCTAAAAATCTCTCCAAATCTTTGTCCAAGATAATGATTGCAGCGGAAGGTGTTGAATCAAAACATTCAACATCGTTGAAGCACCAAGAATAGATGATCTCATCATCCATTCTAGGTGATCCTATCATCTAGTATAGAATAAAATTCATACTTACTTGGATCATTTGAAAGAGTTCTTCAACCGTTCAAGCGTCCGGCCTCTAGCGGTATCCACACAGCTCTCCGGACGATCGGATCTCCTCTTGAACACTCGTCACCACGAGAGGAAGAGAAGAGGGAGGAGAAATTCCACTAGGCTTGCATGGGCACCTCTATTATGGTCGTTCTCCCCTTATTTATAGACTTTAGGAATGTGAACTTTTCACAAAAACCCTTATTATTATGTCTATATCCACCGACGTCCATTGACCTTATGTGTGTGACCCTCTAGGTCCATATATCTCGCTAGTTAATGACTCTATCAACCGAATAACACTTATTGGTCCTTCTTATCAATTAACTATATCAACATATAGATTAATTGAATAAGGATCGATTTAACCCAATCGACGAGTTGAGTCGCCAGCCGGTGGGTGCCAAGCTACACCACGTGCTCTAGGAGATATGGAGTATATTAGAACTCTTTCATGGAACCCTGCCGTCATTGATTACCGTGTACGTATAATCCTTCATCCACACGAGACTCATGAATGACTTAGGGTATGGTTAATTGTCAAACCCTAATCCATCACTCAATTTAGTACCGATGCGAGTAGGAAATCATTGAGAACAACTTCTGTAATATTTCTGCTACCTTGGCCAAGGATTTAACCGCATCTCATTCCTTGAGTCGATCTCCTCATATACCGAGGGTGGATGATCCCATCTTGACCACACAATCATCTTCGTGGACTTCATGTCGTATCCAATATATGACGTTTTAGATATCCCGTGACTAGGGATTCGTAAGTCATAATCAAAACACGATCATCCATCCACAAGATGTCTTTGGTGTCTCAAGTCAAAGGATCACATTCACAATCATGACATGAATCAACCTGATTGACAATTAGGTATATTACCATTCGAGGGATTCATACGGATCAATTCGGTGAACTCTTTCTCCAAAGAGCACCCACTATCTATCCTTAGTGTCTCCACACCGATGGCTATAGGATCGGCCATACTCATCATATGAGATGGATCGGATAGTGCTATTCTTTCCGGATAATTCGATGTCCTTCTCGAATATCCCACGAATAGGAATGTTTAGAACATATGTTTAAAGACTAGCGATCACTATATTATGATCTCATCATAATTCACTTAGTCATTGCACATGCTCATGGACTTCATTGCAAACATCACACAAGAATGACAATGAATAAATTTCATTTCAACGAACATTAACAAGATTGATGAAAGTGTGATTGGCTTATAGGCCACATATTACCCATCACCGACCTCCCTCTCTCCCTCTCTCTCCAGCTCTCCCTCCCTCCCTCTCTCTCTCCCGCTCTCCCGCTCTCCCTCCCTCCCTCCCTCTCTCTCTCCCGCTCTCCCTCTCTCTCCCGCTCTCCCTCCCTCCCTCTCTCTCTCCCGCTCTCCCGCTCTCCCTCCCTCCCTCCCTCTCTCTCCCGCTCTCCCTCTCTCCCTCTCTCTCCCGCTCTCCCTCCCTCCCTCTCTCTCTCCCGCTCTCCCGCTCTCCCTCCCTCCCTCCCTCTCTCTCCCGCTCTCCCTCTCTCCCTCTCTCTCCCGCTCTCCCTCCCTCCCTCTCTCTCTCCCGCTCTCCTCGCCCTCCCTCCCCTCTCCCTCTCTCTCTCTATCGCCCTCCCTCTCTTTCTCTCCCGCTCTCCCTCCCTCCCTCTCTCTCTCCCGCTCTCCCTCCCCTCTCCCTCTCCCGGCCTCCCTCTCTCTCTCTATCGCCCTCCCTCTCTTTCTCTCCCGCCTCTCTCTTTGTCGATTTATTTTTTTCTATGACGTGGCTGCTACGTGGATCTCGCTTGGCTTACTTAGCTGCCAACTGGATCGGGAAGAGTCAACAATAGCGGCTGTGCTAGATTTGGATAAAAAGCGAGAGTTGGGGCTAGATTTGGAGAATACGAGAGTTGGGGATAGATTTGGATAAAATCTAAGAGTTGGGGCTAGATTTGGATAATAACCCTTATTCAAAAAGGATACGGGAACAGACCACATTATACGTGGGTTCATGTTTCTCAGGTATGTGAAACTTATTATGTAATTTTGCTTCCTTGTTCTTCCTATTTTCTATGTCTTATTGGAGTTCGATATTATTTTTCAGATATGATTAGTAAATGGTATTATTTTTTTAATCAATTTGTTTCCTATCCATGAATAAATATATACTTTTTTTCAAAAATAAAAAAATAAAAAAATAAATATATACTTTTTTTGTGTGGTATATTTTTTTGTGGTTTCTCAGTAGCATATATTCTTTTCTTATACAATTTTTATACAATTTCTTGCATGGATGCAAAAGTTCAGAAAGTATTATCTTGCATTCTCTTTCTAAATTTGGATAAACTTTCAAGAATTCATGTCTCTTATAAATTTCCACAAGAAATTAACACGGATTTATTCGATGATTTCCTTTTTGTTGTAATCTTTGGTCTTATCCTCTTGCTACATTGATTTCTTAGGGGCACTCCCCTTAAGTTTCTAGGCTATAGACTTTCACAATTAAACGTTTTCATGAATTTGAACTTAACATTGCATTTAGGCAATGTTAATTTCTGATTCTACTGCCATTGGTTCTCATAGTGCATGAACAGTTGAACAATTTTGAATTTTCAAAAACCTATGAAGAGTAATAATTTCTAGAAATTAATAACCTTCTCTGGATGTCTAGTTAAAAATTTATTAAGTTCCCCTTTTTTTGAGTGATTAAATTGCAATAAGAATGGCTAGTAAATAACTTGGTGATGAGATAATAAAAAATTTTATTTTTATATATTTGGATTATATTTTCATATTCTTTAAACTATTCTTAAAATTTTAGAATTAACATCATAATTTGAGGGTTTTTAATCAAGAAATATTGTTCGAAAATTTATTATCAGGGAAGTGTAATCTCGTAGAAAGGATCTTGATTTTTGTGGTGAGCTTGCTTAGGTCATTGAGAATTGAGAAAGTGCACTGAGAATTGGATAGAGAGATCTATAATTGAATATAGATGTGCTGTTGCATACGAAGAAATCTAGAAATCGATATATATATATATCTGTAATTAGATATATAGGAGTATGAAACCCTAATTCAATATATTTCTGCAGAAAAATCCAGAAATCTGATATCAAATCTGAGACATCAATCCGATATCATGCCAAATATTAACTTAATATTTTTATCTATTACCTTAAATTAAATTTACATATTGACCTAAGATCAACCTAAATCAGACCTCTAGTTCCAAGGACATGCCCAAGAACATGAGAAAGAGGCATCATCTGCTTCAATTAATGCCCAACAACAAATCAAATGACTCCAAGTATCATCATTTCTCACAAGCTCCTTGTGAACTTTAATGGGTCGTCCGTGAGAGTGAAAGAAGCCATGGATGAGACCTAGACCTTTCTTCTTCATCTTCACAGTATCATTAGCCCCAAACTCTTGGAAACCAGTCCACGGCAAATAATGGGCCTAGCGTCATATTTTCCGGGCCCGGACTGCTCGCTTTTTCAGACGACTGACGGACTGACCTCCATTTTCACCAAAGCCGTTGCTTTCTAGCCCTCGTCGGTAGGGATCGAGAAAACCGAACCGGCCGTCGGTAGACTGGGCCGTACAGAGATCGTCGGTCTCACAGAAATGCCCGCACACGGTCACGGTCGCGGTCCAGCTTGGGTTCGATCAAAGGTACTAATTCAGCTTCGACCGACCGAGTCGTTGTAGTTGTAACTAACTTCGAAAGTTAGTTCTAAAATCCTAAACCCGTCGCTGTCTCTCTTTCTCGCTCGATCAATCTCTCTCCTAGGTTGCGCCAGACTGCGAGAGACACAGAGAATCTCTCTCTCCAATCGCCGCCAGTCGTCTGCATCGCTAGTCTGCAGGTGAGTGCAAATCTCTCTCTCTCTGTTTCTCTCGCTTTCTCTCCGTGTTTCTCGCTCTACCTAGGACAGAGATTGAGGTCAATTCTCGCCCAATCTCTCTCTTTTCCTCAATTATTTTCTCTCTCTTTCGATAGCTTAGTTTTTTTATCGCTCTCTCGTGCTCAATCTCTCTCTTCCTCAATTTATGACGCAAGATTGCTCAATTCTCTCGCTCAGTCTCTCTCCCCTCTCTCTCTCTCTCATTCTCTCTTTCTGTTGCTCATTTTTCTCCGTGTCCCTAGAGCAATCTATCTCTCCCTCACTTTTTATGACGCTCGATCGCTAAATATCTCTCGCTTAATCTTTCTATCCCTCTCACTCCAACTCTCTCTCTCTCTCTCTCAATTTTTTTCTAGTTCCTTCGCTTAATTTCTCTCCACCCAGGGATTATGCGTAGTTCTATTACTTTTTGCTCAATTCCTCTCTATACTCTTGGTAATATTTCTTTCGATCAATTTTTTTATCTCTCCCTATGTTTATCTCTCTAATTATCATCTTTCTTCTAAATTGATCACATGGCTGAGAATGACTAGGAAATTATTGAATCTAGCCGCGACGGTAAGCCTGGATCTCAACACCTGAAAAAAATGTGTGATAATTTGTTATATATGTGAAAAAAATGTTTTGCATATGAAAAGAAATTCTTCCAAAAAAATGTAAGGTCATTGGTCAGATCATAGGTCCATTTTTGAACGAGGAGATAATGATGCATGGCATAACGTCCATTCGTTTTTTTATGTTTGTGTCTTTGAAGTGAAGTAAGGATAAATTATTTCTCTATTTTTTTATGCTTGCTATTCGTTGAAAAGCTGAATATTCTAAAACAAAAATTTTATTTCCTGTAATCTTATTCGTAGTTGACATTAGTGAAGGTTGAGTCAAGGAGACCAAAATCAAAACTAAAACATACTGTGATCAACCTAAACTGAGACTGATTCTGAGACCAAATTAAGGTCTAGACCAAGTGGTTTGCCTAGAAACAGGCGGTCACCGGGACCATTAAACCCTACTCTTCAGCTCGCCGACGGCAAAATTAACAAATCTAGGTAACGATCTTTCAGTCTTCTTTGGCCTCTATTCCTCCTTCCATGTGATTTCTTCAATCTAAATGAGTTAAAAATTTTGCATTCGTTTGAGATTTAGCTGTGGTGATGGTCGCAGTATAGGGGTTTGGCTTTAATGTAGAATAAGGGACAGTTTAATTGCTTCTTGCAATGGAGCGAACAATCACTTTGCTTTGTTCCGTGTACAGTCCTAGGCATTGAAGAGTCAGCATCGACGGCTGTGCAAGCAGGTGAACATCTGCAGTACTCCAAATTCGGATTCCAAGATGAGGTGCTTTTGTATTCTGTTTTTTCCTTATTTTTCTATGAGTTCGCTTTAGTTGATGATGATTTGAATTGTTGAGTGATGGTTTTTTTCGTGACTTTGGTTTCGAGTGATGATTATGGATGATAGCTGCAGAGAAATTTAGGTTTTCGCTTTTTGCTAATAGGCTTGTGGAGATGCCCCTTGCAGTACTGCATGAGACGTGTTCTTGGCTGGGATTGCATGTACCCTCCTGTTGGGCCTGATAGGTCCATGAGTGGTTAACCCGATAATTCCTTTGGAGCACATTAGTGGAGGGAGTCTTCGGGTGAAATAGAAAGTTAAGAAGGGAGAACGTTTTTTTATATTTTTTGTGTGGGGGGCTTCACTTGACGTTTAATCCCTTCTAGTAGTCTCCTCAACGTTGATATCTGTTGAGGATGAGTTTGGAAAAATTGATCAGTCCGTTGACATCATCAGAAAGATAATTGGCTACTAGGTTGGCCATTGCTGATCTGACTGGTCGTTTTTGGCCACTTCGCTTGGACAGGTAATTTTCTCACGGTAATTTGATGGGGCCAGAAGAATGGTTGGTTGGAAAAAGATGATCAAGTCAGAGATTTGATAATTTGAATCTACATAGTTGCAGCAACGTGTAAATGTTCCTTGTTAGTTAATCAATCTTCCATATTGATTTAGAAGAGGAGAAAATGCTTAGTAAGATGTAAGAAGAAAGGTGAGTTTCATTTATTAGCAAGTAGTATTTATACAGCTCTTTGAAGTAACTGTTTTCCTACGGTCACTTAGTGTCAAGGTTATGACAGGGGCATACTTACAATTATTTAGAACTTCTAGGCAATTATGTAATTACTTAATACAAATGGACCTATTGGTAAACAGTGCTAATTTCTGATAAATAACAGTTATTGGTCCCTGATTTTCTGAATACATATTTTTAGCTTTGACACAATCAGTTCAGTGCGTTTCAGTTCATGTACATGTTAGCATCTTAATTGAATCCCATCAAGTTACACCTGTGCCTAACCTCTCAAATTGCAGTAAAGCTTATGTAATTTCTTGTTATCTTATATAATTTCTCTTGTAAAGAGGATTATATAACACCCATTTAATGCATTAAATTTTATCTTGTTCCTTGTTATTTAGCTCGTGGACTGCATTTAACGACTACAGTCATTTCTTTCCATCAGTTGACTTATATAACAGTGAGAAACCGATATTAACATATAAGCGGAGGGCTAAAAGGGTCAGTGGCCACCAACCTAATCGAAAAAATACCCCTGTCTGAAAGGGGAAAGAGTGAGCTGATGATTATGGGCGAGCTAGCGGAAACCCTACGGGCGGCACTTCCTTAAGTAAGGACTTGGAGTGTCAGGAGGGTGATCTCAAGCGTCAGCAGTCTTGAAAGCGATGGTGAAGGGCTCTTGAACAGCCTTCCCCAGGAGATCAGTTTCTCCATAGCTGGCCCTTATGACTTATCTTACATATCTATCTTATTCCTGTTTCACTTCCATTTTGAACTCCATTTGGGATTCTGTTTCAAAGGATTTCTTGTCCTATTTGTTAGGAGAATTTTTGCTGACTGATACCTGATGGCAGGCATCAGGAGACCAGAGGAGTTGATATCCTTCGGGCGAACATTGATAATTAGTGAGCCACAAAAGAATACAATGCTTGTATTTGGCACCAAGAGAAGAATAGTCTGCCTCGTAAATGAGTGGCGACAGAGATGACCTCCGTCGCCATCTCCGCCGCCGCTCCACCACTCCTTCGCCGCATCTCCACCTCCTCTGCTGTCGCCACCTGGAACTCCAAAATCAAAGATGCCGTTAACCGGAAATGCTTTGGTAAAGCTCTCCATTTCTCCCATATGCAACGTTCAGGCCACCGTCCGGACTGGCTCACTTTTCCTTTAATCCTGAAATCCTGCGCAAATTTGTATCACGAACTCTCCATGGCCATGGTCGTCCATGCTACCGCTGTCAAGTCACCCTTCTTCTCTGACGCCTTTGTCCAGACATCTCTCCTGAATGTCTGCTTGAAATACCGCTGTATGCAGTGGGCCTCCCAACTATTAGAGGAAATGTCTCAAAGAGATCTCCCTACTTGGAACACGTTGCTGGCGGGCATCTCCCAGATGGGTTGTTCTCTCTCTGCACGCTGGAATTCTTCCAGAAGATGAGGCTGGAAGAGGTGTTCCCCGATATTGTTACGTTCTTGATCTTGGCTCCGGCCTGTGGGGCGGCGGAGAATTGGCCGATTGTGAGCGCTTGCCATTCTCTGGCCATCGTCTCCGGTGCATTGACTGATGTTGCTGTGAAGAACAGCTTTGTATCCTGCTACTCCAAGTGCGGCGACATCGGTTGTGCCGAGTCAGTTTTCTATGAAATCTCTAGAAGCGATTTGACTGCAGTCTCTTGGAGCTCGATGATTGGTGGCTATGTCCGCTGTGGCGATTTCTCCGCCGCGGCAGCTTGCTTCTGTGAGATGCGCCTCCAGCAAGGTGGCACTTTCCCTGGGAATGCCGTGGTAAGCTTGCTCTCTCTGTGCACTCTCTTTCAAGGACGGGTGCTGCACTCGCTAGTCATCAAGGGAGGCATGGGGGCGAACTCTATTGTGGGTAATGCGCTCATCTCTCTGTACTGCAAGTGTAGCGATCTGGTGGGAGCTCGTTGCTATTTCGATGGCATGGCAGAAAGAACTTCTGTTTCCTGGTCTACCATGATCAGCAGGTACGTGTCCTTCGGAGAACTTTCCCATGCAGTGAAGCTGTTTCAGTCTATTGAGAAACCGGACGAGTTTGCCATGGCCGCCATCATCTCCGAGAGCTCTGATCAGCTCCACCTTGGTCGCATTCTCCACGTCCGATCTCTTACGGCCGGCCTCGATAGCAGGACTGTCCTCTGTAACTCCCTCATGGATATGTACATGAAGAATGGCTGCCCAAAGGAAGCTCAAACTATCTTCTGCGGCATGGAAAGCTGCAGAACAGTTGTTTCCTGGACGATTATGATATCTGGGTTCGCTCTAAACGGGCGTGTTCGGGAAGCTCTAGATCTCTTCCAACTGATGGCGGGAAATATCGCCGGTGCCCCGACACCTAACGCTTTCACCTTTCTCGCAGTTCTCCAAGCTTGTTCTCTTGGTGGACTCCTCGAAGAAGTTCTGGAGTGCTTGATCATGATGGAAGAATTATTCAAGATTGTCCCTTCACTAGAGCACTATGCATGTATGGTAGATCTCCTGGGGAGGAAGGGAAGGTTTGAAAGAGGCGATGAGATTTGTACAGAAGATGCCAGTGAAGCCAGACGGTGTTATTTGGAATTCTTTGCTGGGAGGATGTGCAAGAGTTGGCAAGGTTGCGCTTGGGGAAGAAGTAGCGCAACGGCTGGTGGAAATGGAGCCCAAAGTGGCGACAGGATACGTTTCTCTGGCCAATGCAAATGCTACTAAGCAGAGGTGGGACTGATGCGGCATCTTTGCTGGTTAGCATGAGACGACAAGGAGCGAAGAAGGGTGGCAGGCAAGAGTTCCATCCATGCTGGTGGGCTTCTGCACAGCTTCTCAGCTCAGTCTTGCGGTCATCCGGAAACAAAGTGCGTAGAAGGAGTAATATTGGGTTTGGATGCTTTGATGAGAGATGAAGACATAGAGTTTTGAGAACCTTTTCTGAGTAGTAAAGATGATAAATTGGTTTTGCGAAAGAAGTTTAGCAGGGAGGAGGTTGATACAGGCTTTAAGTTGTTCAGCTACCAAACTAGAATACAAGAGGAATTGTAATCCTCCACGTGTAGCATTTTCCATGGGTAGGGCAAGTCTCCATGGAAAATACAAGAGGAACTGGATATTTTTATGAAATGTACCTGGGGTGAGAGAATGCTTAAGGATATCATGGATATGAGGTAAGAAATTGTATTCCTTCACATGTTGGTGAAAGTTTCAGTTTTGATATGTCCAGGAAACAAATTTTATGTGATTAAGCATTATCTTTAAATGTGAAACAGTTTCATCTTGGCGCATGTGAAAATTAATATTTGTGAATGTGAGTTTGTCTGTGCAGATGAGTGCAGTTTGAGAACTGGACTTGTCCAGGTACCTTTTACATAGGGAGATCGGCTTCTCTGCAGCTGGCCCTTCTGACTTATCTTACATACCTATCTCATTCCTGTTTCACTTCTATTTTTAACTCCATTTGGGATTCTGTTTCAAGGGATTTCTTGTCCTGTTTGTTTGGATTATTCCTTGGAACATTCTCATTCTCTCATCACTAATACTCTATTGTGAGGAAGTTACTAGAACACAGATATTTTTTCTTGGGTCTTTAAAAATATAGCTGCCTTCTGCAATATCTGCCATTAGTTCACAATGATCCTGCAGAGGATCTGATACATCTGTTCCGCCAGCCTTCTGTCCTGATGTAGATCAATATAAAGGTGAAGAGGACAGAGGATACTATTAACTTTGATTGTGGTCAGAGTAAAGTGGGTCTTTAAATATGTGGGTTCTACAAGCAGCGTTTGTTGGAAACATTGTATCACATATAATTGCTCCTATACCACAGCAGTGGTCGTTGAATTGTGCTTAAATCATTAACTGCCTTCTTCCAGAGTACTGATTTTTCATCTCCCAAAGGTTGAAAAAGGGTTGTCTGCTTTTTGCTGTTGTATGTTCTTCTGGAAGTTTCTTTTCTGTCGAGTGCAGGCCTTTATTGGTAACACTTTTTATTTAGTTTGACAGCACTCTTTCTGTTTCCTATTCATCATTATTTGTGTTTCTTGCATTCTAAATTTCTGCAAGTGATAGTATTCATATTTTTTTAATGTTTCACTGTATCTTTTCATGAAAAACTCACGCTTTTACAATTTCATCCTAATCTTGTCACCATTGATCTGAGTTTTTTTCTGAAATTCTTCCAGGGGTGAATGTGATTAGAGTTTGATTATGTCACTTAGGTTCATGATCGAGTCAAGGGATGACTGTCCATCACTGCCGGCTGATTTATATTTTGTGGGAAAAAAATTTTTATGATACTCTATCAAGTGGCAGCAAAGAGTGGATACGGCTGGATTTTTTTCATCTTATATTGCTTCTTGAGCTTCTACTCATGAAAGATGGTGCCCCTGAGTCTCTTTGCAGAACCAGGCTTACTTCACAGCTGGCCAATTTTCAACGGCTGGGGTTTTTGTGTCTTTGACACTCATACTGTCATTTTATCTCATTTTTGAGCACCTTGGAGCCTACAATCAGCCTGAGGTATGTTTCGTTTTCATTTAGTTCAACCAAACTATTCATTTTTGCTCAGTTTTTGTTCATCCAAGGCCAACGGGTGGAGATAGATCTTGAGCTTTTCAAGAAAAGCCCTTTCTCTTGGTGAGAAAGACAGCACTTGTGCAAGAGAGAGAGAGAGCATGATGATTCATACATGGTATCCAATCTAAAGAGACCGGATGCGTGGCTGTTACTATATAGTATCCGGGACAAACATGATTGAAGACTGATAAGGTCAAGTGAAGAAACAGTGAAAGATGTAAACTTGAGAAACTCTCAAGCTGAGTATATATTACTCATTCCTAGCGTGGAGAATTACTTGAACATTTTTCATTTGGAATTCCCTTGGTGACCTAATTACCTCTCTGAACCAACTCACGAATATAAGGGGTATGAATTATCTCATTCTCCAGATTCGTTTTTGTTGAAGTGGAGGTTCACTTCTACATTCTTTGTAAACTTCTGCTGCATTTGATGGACTATGCTTATTACAGACATTTTGTCATAGAAAACTTGATATGTTTATCAAATTAGTATTTCGCAGGAAAGTGTGGGCATGGATAGAGCTTCTAAGTGGCAGCATTGGGAGTCTAGAGAAAATTTCTTGGTGGGGGAGTCAGGAGTTGTAGAAAACTTCTCGGTGGCACCAATGGGAGCCTTGAAAGAGAGTTTCTCAGCAGGGCTGTAGCATCAGGAACCCAGGGAAATCTTCTAGGAAAAATTGTTTGTGCACTGATCTTCTTGGATAAATTTTTGGGCTTGTCGGAGCTGGATGAACACCTGCATTGGCCGAACGTATGTCATTTTTTATCTTTTCCCGAGTTCCTTTCCTGATCTGACATAGCCAATCCATTGGCCCACGTCAATGGACCTGCTATACCTTACTCCGACCCCATAACTCAATATCAATGTAGTTTCTGCAAATGGCTAGTCCTGCTCATGGTTACTCTCTGGTATAAATAAAGGAGTAGGCTACTGATACCACCCTACTGCCCAACAAGGGGAGGCCCACACCTGGCCCAGTAAGAGTCCTAGGTAAGGAAGACTTGAAGGCCATGGAGGAAGAAGCATTGACTTTTGAACTGTACCCTTGATCCCCTTAACCCTTATCCTCTTTACAGTTAATCTCTCCCTCACGTTCTATACTTACCCTCAAACCTCTGCGCAGTATGGAACTTCTCAATGTTATCAATATATGTGGAGAAATGTTTACAGTTTGATAGATCCCTATCAGGGATCTTATCAGCTACCTGTGGAGGTATAGAAGAAGCAGTTGACATGGCTGTCGCTGGTTTTGGAGATTCTCCCAGAGGCTCCACTTCAAAGGAATTGATTTGATAGGCTGAGTCTCTACCCTAAAGGTCCTCTCTATTAGCTACATCTGCTCTCTCTTACTCTGTAGTTCCTAAAGTTGTAAAGTATACAGTTCTTGAGTGTTTGTCAGATTCCCTGATATTCTGTCTTATCAGGTGTTTCTGTGAAGGCCGAAGATCTTCCTCTACTTGGTTGTTTTAAACCAAGAGTCTAGCAACAGTATTGTCTTCTTGAGAGTATGGTCTTGGTGTGAAAGCTATAGCTCCTCTGGATGGTTGAGAAAGAAGATGCAATTCATTCAACTTAGAGAAATTTTTTTGGTTATAAATGTATGCAACTCACAAGGTATGAACTCTTAAGAGGTCCAAAAATGATATGGTAGTTGCATTACTGTTACAGGTACAAATATGCTGCGAGATAGAATTAAAGTGATTATAAAATATTTTCAACTTTTTTTCTATCATATTTACGAGGGATAGGTTTTATAGAGATATCCTGCCAGTGTTTTTAATTCATGCATGTTTCATTTTCTGTGTAGAACTCGTTCAATTTACCCATCAATTTGATTTGCTTATGCAGCATATTTTTGTTGCTCATTTCAGGAACAGAAGTTCTTGGTTGGGTTGATTCTAATGGTTCCTGTATACTCTATAGAATCGGTATGTTTTTCCATAGCCTTGTACGCAATCCCTCCAAATTCTGTTGGAATTTTCTCATTTATAAAAAGGAGGTCTAAACTACAAGGCTGAAATAATAAAGAAGAAGGTTTTGTGTAACTCGTCATGAAAGTATGTGATACAGTTACTCTTGTTACCTATATGAGAAGGAAAGGGAGGTCCATACAGGGCCCATGGGAAACAGTGCAGTAAATAGTCACGTGCATTTGCACATGACTTAATGAAGGGGGCAGAGATGACATATATAAAAAGGAGGCTAAGCGAGAAAGAGGTTATGGAAACCTTGGGAGTTTTTTTAATGCAGGGGAGGAGTCAGTGGAGCAGAGGCTGCATCTGGCAGGAAGCTTTTTAGAATCCTTTCCTGTCTTTGGTTTTTTTCTGGATTCTCTGTGGTGTAGATTAAGACTGAAATTCATGTATTGAATCTGCTTTTGGGGGAAATTCTTAAATCTTGCTCAAGGACTTGGAAGCGTATCAGTATGTTTGGGTTACTCTATTATCCCTTACAACACTGTCAGGAGCTGCAGCAGTGGCTTCGGTTTTCTAATTGCTCTCATATTTTTCCAAATTGCAGACTTCTAAATGACCATTTATGCTGTATTTATTGTCTCATCATTCAGTCTTTGCATATTTTTTTCTTCTGCAGTTCTTATCTCTATGGAATTCAAACATCGCATTCATCTGTGAATTGATGCGGGACTGCTACGAGGCGTTTGCCATGTATTGCTTTTGAGAGATACTTGATAGCATGCCTAGGTAATCCTATTTTAATGATTTTCGTGATAGGATTCCTGAAGTTGATGTAACAGAGGGAGGAAGAGGGAGAGGAAGATGGGGGAGAGAGGGGGAGAGATTCTATGCTTAATGGTTACTGTATTTGCATCAAATTTTAGGTGGTGAGGAGGAGACGATTAAGCACATGGAATCGCAGGTTGAAACTGGCCCTAACAGTCCTCTGCTGGAAGCTGCATATGTAAATAGCATTGTAGAGCATCCATTTCCTCTCAACTGGGTGCTCAAAGACTGGTCTCTAGGTCCCCACTTTTACCAATCTGTTAAAAATAGGCATTGTACAGTATGTACGTATCTGACCTTCCTTTTTTTCCTTTTTCTTGCATTGTTGGCCTGCCTTTTTCGACTCAAATTTTTTTGGTCTTCTTATCTTTCAGATGATACTAAAAAACGGTTTGTGCGCTAATAGCTATTATTCTGGAGATCATTGGGGTTTATGGCGAAGGGAAATTTGAATGGAGATACGGGTATTAGATTGGTTATTTCACAATGATCGAGTCTGTAATTTATTATATTTTTCTTCCCAGGTACCCCTTATTTGGCGGTGGTCTTAAACTTCAGTCAAACATGGGCTTTATACTGCCTTATACAGTTTTTACAACTTTACCAAAGAAAAAAACTAGAGCCGATCAAGCCACTGGCCAAGTTCTTGGTCTTCAAGTCCATAGTCTTCCTCACTTGGTGGCAGGGCGTTATACTGGCCTTGCTTTTTCTCCCTCGGTGTCTTTCAGGGTGGCTTCTTCGTTCATGAATTGAAGACCAAGATCCAAGATTACATCATCTGCATCGAGGTCAGTAATTTTTCGTCTAAAATCCACTTGGGTTTTGAGGATTACAAAAAAATCTTGGCTCAAAATTATCCTCGCATTAAATTCTTGAATACCTAGAGGATATACGGTTATATTTTTTTGGAATAATCACAGAATCCTTTTTCAGTCATGTTAGCGTGATATTGTTAATCTTTCGCATTGAAATTTCATCATGGGTTTGTAAACTATTTCTTAAATATAACATTACCATCTCGGTTGTATTTAAACATTAAACACTAAGGCAACAGATTATTATGCTCTCTCTCTCTCTCTCTCGTGCTCGCTCAGTCTCTCTCCAGCATACTGCTGGAGTTGCAGAAGGCAATCTATTTCTAGTTTGACTTTGACTTGGATCTCACATGGTCCTTGTTTTTACTTGATTTTAGATGGGCGTAGCAGCAGTGGTGCACTTGTATGTCTTTTCGGCATCACCATACAAGCGAGGGGAACGATGTGTGCGAAAATGCAGCAGTAATGGCTGACTATGCATCTCTGGGCTCCCCGCCAGACCCAGAGGAGGTGCAGGACAGTGAACGGTTGACTCGTACCTGGCTCACCAGCCCTGAGGACCAGACGCGCCGGCTAAACCTCCCCCAGAGCGTCCGCGATGTGGTTGTCGGCAGCAGCGAAATTGTGAGTCTACTTCACTATTCAATCCTTTATTTTTTTCTTAAATAATATGTTTTTTTGTGAAATAGGTGGTGGATGATGTGAAGTTCACGGTGTCACATGTGGTAGAGCCTATGGAGAGGGGTATTGCCAAAATCAATGAGAAATTCCAGCAGATATCAGACAATGTGAGGCGGAAGGAGCAGAAGCAGAGGCGACGGAGGCAGAAGACGATGGATGATTGTTATCTTGTTCCCCTCAGAGATCATCTTCCAGAGGGCAGCGTTAGTGACAGCAGCCTTTTCAGGAAAAAGACCCTCATCTCCGTAGATCATGATTTCTACTATTTTCTTTCTACTCTTGACTCTTGTTCTTTCCCCAGTTTCCAATTTTCTTCTCTCTCAATAAAAATATAGATTCTACATAGGACGCAGCCTTAGCGCAAGAGCAACGAAGAACAGTGGCTTGAATCCACAAACCTTTCTCTTCAAGAAGGGCGTGTGCTTGAATCCACAAGAGTGTGTGCTTTCAATCCACAAACACTTAAGCACTCTCAACATGGAGATCATTATAAAAAAATGGGATAACTTGAAATTGTGTTCTCAAGGGTTATAATAGAGATCCTTATATAGGCTTTAAAAAAATAAAGGGTCGTCCCAAGTGACAGTACCCTTTGAAAAGACAACTTAAAGTCTTGAAACTATAACTCTGATATCATGGTTGTGTCAGGGGAATAGGCTTGACACAACAAAAAGAAGCTTCTAGGCATAAAAAAGAGAAACTCTAGAGATTTTGAGAACTATAGAATTTGATACAAAAATATTTGTGAGTCTCTCGAGAGATATTCTAGGGGGATATTTGGGCCTTATAAGTGGGCCTTGAGTTTCTGGGCTGTATAAGTCACAATTAGGCAATGGAGGCCCTTGGCCTATTTCAACAAAGGTTCATATTAAAAATTTTTATTTTAATAATGCCTTAGGCTTGAGGTCCAAAGTCCACCATCGTCCATTTGGTCTGCAGTCCGTCTAACTAAGCCTAGTCTTCTCTCTATTTTTTTCCCGCTCTTTTAGTCTAAAAGAGAGTTGTGATAGATTGTCTTTTTGTGATCGGATCATCATCTTTACTAGAGCAAAGATCTTAACTGTGCTCAGAATAGGAAAAGGTTAGGATGTCATTTTCTTTCAATCTAGAATCCTATTTTATCATAAAAAAATTGCCATCTCTAATATAAAAACATTCATATCTTTGAAAGGAGCTTTGGATATTTTAGATTATTGCTTTGCATTGCTTTTTGACTCATCTCGCTTTTTCTCATCCACCTCATCTATTTTCTCTATATCTTGCAATTTTTGATTTAGACCACATGGTTGTCTTGTCTATGGTTCGACCCGTGACTCACTCTATACTAAGTTATATATAAATAGGGTGAAAAATCTTATAAATATTGTTGCATAAGTCTGATTTTATGAAAATGACATCTTTAAACCCTAAAAGTTGACCTTTATAGATGAAAAATAAAATGAAAAAAAGTGGTACAATCCCTAAGTGTTTAACCATAACTCTAAAAATGATAGCTGCATCCACATTAGGTACCATTTTTTTAAGGGCTAATTAAGGATTTGACAATGAGAATATTTAATTTTTAAAAAAATTGAATAGGGTATAAATATAAACAGTTACTAACATTTATCATCATCTTCATTTTGTTTATTTAATGACACAAACCCCACTTGACTTCTTAGAATTCGACTGTTTGAGTTAAAAAATTTTTATGAGTTTTGTGGATATGAGCACATGTATGGAAAAAAACATAGATACATATTACAATGAAAGAAAGGAGGAAATGAATTCTCCAGCTTTTTTTAGGGAGCCAAGTTAACTCTATTTCTATGAAAGTTAAAGGTGGTCAAAAAATGAATTTATAAAGGTTCAAAGGTAGCCAAATCATGTTAAAAAAAGGATTAGCTGTATCATCTTATTTTTTTAGGATGACACACATCTGTGTGGAAGTCAAAGCTGGTCAGCTTCTTTATTTTTTTAGGGAAGTTAGACCAAAACTTGGCTTAACCTCCTTTTTAAATAGGACTTATTCCTATTTGAAATGATATTAGATCCTCCTCTTAAAAAAAGGAAGCCTTTTAAATAGGATCAATGTCTACCTTTTAGGAATGAAGCCTAACACTTTTTGAGGAAGGGGCCAGCTCCTTGGGAGAGAGCTTTGACGCCGCCCCCCTTGATGGCTTGATGTTTGATAATCTGCTATTGATACTTTCATTTTCATAATTATTCAGTGTCTCTAATGCAAAAATTATCATGAAACTTGATGATCCAATTGAAATTTTTTTAAAAAGCTGAAGTGCTAAAATTGATTGATTTTGATTTTTTTGGTCATAAATTTTTTTGAATTTTTTTAGGTAAATAAATTGAAATAAAGCTGTAAATAGAATGATGTGATGAAAAATTTCATCCAAATCAGAATTCCAGATAAAAAGTTATACTATTTTTTTAAATTTGACTAAAAAAATTCATATTTAATTGCAATTTTTTTTTAATTTTATTTTTTTCTATATTAGGGGCTTTTGAAAAAAATGGGGCATCATATTGGCATGACAGCATTGCGACATGGTGAAGCACTAACCTGCCTGCGAGTAGCAAGTTAGAGATTTCAAGCTCATGGTGCATTGGAGCATTGGGTGAAGAGGTGTTTAAGTGGTGGGATAGAGTCACACCTTCCTCATTGGCCACATGAAGTCCACGTGGCAACTTTGTAGAGGTGGTACCTGTGTGATGCTAAGTGTGTGCCATGCACGAGCCAAAAATCGTAACCCTTTGGTGAAAGACTAAGGCTTATAAATGCTTGCATAATGTTAAATTGCACTATGTGGGACTAAATAACTCCTTGGTGTAGGTACACTTGCGCATCATGAGGCGTTGTTCGCTGATATTACATTCAAGCTGTCTATCTATAGTTAAATGCCCAAGGTCATGGTGTTCTTTGATTGGACGTGAAAACAATGTTAGGTGGCAAAATTAGACAAGAACACATGTCTCCATCTCGACACTTCATTACATCTAGAAGGTCTCAACGAATGGTTGTGAATTTTTGCAGCACTAGGGCATTATTTTTCCCTCTCATGTCTCTCTTAAAGGGTCACATGGCGTCACCTTGGCCATTTGTACCCTTCATTAAGGGCAAACAGATGGTTAGAAATATCCGCAATCACCTATAAAATTCTTTTTTGCTAGTTTTTTTGTGATTTATCATGGAATATTTGTTTTTGAATAAATTCTTGATTCTTGGTGATCCCTAAGGCTTCCTTTACTTCTCTAAGATGAAAAAAACCTCTTTGATTAGGTTAGACTAAACCCTTAGAGTGTCGAATTTGAATGAAGAAAAATTGTGCTTGAATGTGGAGCTTCAACAAACAAATTTTGTTAATCAAAAAGCCTTAATTTGGCCTTAATTGGATTAATTCTTCATCACCTTTAGGTTAGTGATGAGTTTTTTTATAAAAAAATGACACATAATTAGGCGTTTATTAGTAGTTTAGTTGAAGAATTAAGCTTGAATTTGTCAATATCTCTATCCTAAAGATTTATTTTCTTGATTTTTCTTTGTAGTTCATTTCTATGTCTTCTGTGTTCTTAGCCTCCTCGAAATTGAATTTACACCTTCTAAGGAGGTGACCCCACCTCCTTTGGGAGTGGGTTTGACACCCTTCCCTTGAGGAGGTAACCTTAGTTGACTCCTAATGGAGACAATTAAGGGTGCATTAAGGGGTGGATGAATCTCCACACTTGATATTGAGTGTGGAAGATCTCTATCCTTGAGCACCTTGAGCACCTTGAACCCTAAACACCCTCATATAAAAAAAGACAAAATTTCTGTCTGCTCACTTATTTTTTTGGCTTTCTTTTACTATTAGGCTATTAGGGGGAAAAAAAGGTGAGGCTTAGGCCCAAGCGCTATATTGTTGGGTGTCAAAGCTTGTTGTGTAGGCGAGATCAAGTATATGAATGAGGTTGAGTTGAGTCCAAAATCACCCAACCAAGGACTAGAATAAAAAAAGCTCATGATGATTCAGATTTGTTTCTTGCGAGTAATAACCTTCATAGATAGTGTAAAACCTATTTTCCTTGTTAAATTTTTAATATATTTATAATTTCATCAAAAAATATTTTATATCCATCCATCTCTTATCATCCTCTCACAAAATCATTTCCGCCTTTCTCATCTCTCCATTCCATCATTTCCATTCTCTTCTTATTCTTATCCTTAAATATATAATTGAAGTTGATGATTTCAATTTTGGGTTACTTTTTAGTCATATTTTTGAAATCCATTTCATATAAGAATATTTATATTTTCTTACTTAGTATTATTGTCGAATCCTCAGGGAAGACGACGTAATGAGATTAGACATTTCTAGAGAGAATGTATACTTATATAGAGAAGATGGATGAGAATAGATTATGGAGAAACATGAGGCATTCATAAAATGAGTATAATATATATAACATGTAATTATATGATTATCAATGAAAATTAAGGCATATAAAAGTCCATTCTTATTCATGTTATGATACTTTTGAGTGTATATCTATCATTCTATGAAAAATTTAAGTTATAATCTCGAAATGTACTATTTTTTTAGGTATAATCATAAATGATTAAAGATGGATATTTGAAATTAGATTCTTCTCATTTTTATATTTGAGATTATAACTGGGTTTTAATGTTAAATAATAAGAGAGAATTTATTTTTATATTTTTTTAAAAAAATATAAAAATTCATTGTATATTTTTATATACACATTTATTTTTTTCTAGTTATATTTTCTAAAAAGAAATAAGTGTATTTTTTTAAAATAAAAAAATTTATTCTCTTGTTATTTATTAAATTTGAATTTTTGAATGATAGATTATTTAATTTATGATAACAAAATTTGGATTAATTTAGAGTTATATTTTTGAAAGTTATGAATTTTCTAATTTTCAGAGATTTTTTTGTAGAATTTTTTTCCAAATTTTTTTCTAAATTTATTTGGATTTATTTTTTTGCTTTTTATTTTGATTTAAATGATAAGAAAATATTTTTTTCTTATTGCGTGTTGATGTGGCAGCTAACGTGACGAAGTCGCTTGCATGTCGCACATGACAAAGTACACAAAAGTCACGTGGCGCACACACGCGCGCACGCACATGTGATTTGTGGGTTAAGCATCCTTTGAAAGATATAAGCTAACCCAAATAGACCACTCTATATTTATACGCAATTTCTATCCTGATGTTTTCTATGGGGGATATATTTTTAATGTCTTCACGCAGGTGACATGGTGTGTTCTAGAGTGAGCGATCGAGTAGTTTAAATTGTGATCCTCCATTTTTCACTTAAATGGAGGGGGTATGTGTGATAACTTGCAATTATACGATTACTAATACAAATTAAGGCATAAAACATTCAATTCTTATGCATATTATCATACTTTGAGTTCATATCTATAATTTCATGCAATTTAAAGTTATAATATCAAAATGTACTATTTTAGGGATAATTATGTATTTTTTTAAATAATATATTTTAGAATAGATTATTCCCATCTATGTTTGAGATTATGATTGAGTTTTTATGTTAAATAATGAGAGAAAATACTTTTTATCTACTCATTTATTTTTCTAAGTTTTAAATTTATAAGAGAAATGCGTATATTTTTTTGAAAAATTCTCTTGTTATCTATTAAATTTGACTTTTTAAAATGATAAATTATTTAATTTATGATCAAAAAATAAAAATTGGAATTAATTTAGAATTATATTTTGAAAGTTATGAATTTTCTAATTTTTAGGGATTTTTCTCAAATTTTAATGAATTTAATTTGATTTCTTTTTGAAAGTAAAAAATTATAAAAATTATAATTTTATCTCTCTGTTGACGTGGAAATTGACGTGGCGCGGATAACGGCACCACATGGCTCAGTATGAGAATGCCACATTTCACGCATTGTCATAGTGCATGCCTGTGTGAGTGTGCGTGGGTGTGAGTGCTTTTGTGTGCGCGTGTATGTGATTAATGAGAATAAGCTCCTTTTTAGGAATTTACGCTATCCCCGTTAGTCACGTGTTACTTATATACCCATCGAATGACCGTCAGTTTTTGTCATGTGGGACTATCTTTCTCTCTTTTTATGCACATGTGACGTGGTGAAACATGGAGCGTCCGATCCTGCGACTTAATCATGATCGTCATCCTCAATTAAGTGAGAGTGCAGCGGCTCAGTCCTATTGGGCGACAATTCGTTTTTGTGACATTTTAATCTCAGCGGTTGATTTGATGAGTTATAGTAGCTGAGATTAAATGAGATTAAAACTGCCCAATGGAAACATGGATGTATCAGCGTCGAGATAAAGATCAAAGCGACGGACATTTCATGGCGTTTCTTCTTCACGTGCGATGTGGCAAAATCTCGGTAGTTCATCTTTGATCAAATGAACACAACTGAACTGTAACGATTGGCATCCAAGCGTTTCATCAAAAAGCCATTGATCGAAAATGAAACATCAAATCCAACGAGTAACGCCTAAATTTGATAATTTATACACATGTTTTTCGACGAAAAATGTATTCTAGAATGTTTTTGAGCGATCGAACTGTTTAGACGTCTCAATCCTTAAATCTCTCTCATCTTCTTATAGACTGCTTGTGTCCAAGGAGTGGTTGAAGGTGAGATTTCATCGAAAAGAATAGGGAGACTTCACCTCTTGAATGTAGATGACCGTCTTGCGAAATCACGCAATGGAAAGCGTTTGATGCAGCGATTAGTGGATCATTTCGATTGCTATCACGGAGTTAGATTATGTGTTTTCCTCCTAATCTTTCATCTTGTATCATTAGATTATAATTTAGAATTGTAGATTAGGTTAATTTTATAATATTTTTAGGATTTCTCTTGTATCATTAGATCGATTTTTCTCTAAATTTTTGCTTTTTGATTTCTCCACAAATTTTTGATCCAAATTGAGTGATTTTTATTTCGTGGATTCGTCTTTGAGTTCTCTTCCAAATCTACTAAAATCCCTAATTTCTCACCTCAAATCATTGTCTGATTTGATCAAATTTGAAAGAATTCCTAAAAATACTTTAGTTCTCCATAGATACGACTCTTATTCATCTCTATACTATCTAATTCATGATTATTTCTCTAAATTGGTAAGTTTGGAACTTGTTTTAATGCATGCTCGCGTGTTTTCAATGACCTCACAGATGGGGCTTCGTCAATGGGGCACATACTCATTTGGAGGTGAATCATTTTAAAGAAAACTGTTCGATCTCAGTCTGTTCATCCTGGGGGAGTTACAACAATTGAGATTCAATGCACCTGATGGACTTCAAGAGACGCGTGAAATCATCTCATGCATCCAAGTGAAGATCAAAAAAGTGTGCAATATACGATGCTTCTTCCCTCACGTGTGACGATGCTTCATCTTGGCGCTCCATTTTTAAATGGATTGACGTGACTTTAGGATGATGATTCGTATTTAACTCGTTTCATTTGAGCTGTTAATCGGAAAGGAAGAGCCAAATCAAATAGTCACGCCAAAATTTTAGCCTATTTATAGCCCTCGTTCTTTAATGAAAAGAGGATTCTCAAATATTTCGAGTAATCGAACTATTTTTGATTCCTCAATCCTTGAATCTCTTACTTTCTTCTGTGCTAGACTCATTTTCCGTCGTAGGAGTGTTTGAAAGTGAGATTTTTCGACAAAATTGGGAGAATTCGTCTCTAGAACATAAAATTTTTGTTTTTCAAAACAGGAAATGAAAACCCTTGATCTAGAGATGAATTGAATCATTTCAAGCGCAATTTTTGGGTTAGATTACTTTTTCTTCCTAATATTTCTTCCAATAACATTAGATTTCAATTTCGAATAGTAGATTAGTGGAATTTTTATAAATTTTCACGATGTTACGTGTCTTGGAGATCAATTTTTTTCTATCTAGATTTTTACTCCTTGATTTCTTCACTTATACTGATCCAAATCAAGCGATTTTTGATTTCGTATATTCATCGTGGAGTCTTTTTCCAAATACACTAAAATCTCTAAATTCTCACCTTAGTTCATCATGTGATTTGATCAAATTTGAAGAGCACCTAAAAAGTCACCCTATTTCTCCCAGTGGATTCAACCCTTTTTCATCATTAGACTAATTTATTCTTTATTAAAAGTTAAAAATATGTGAGTTTGGTAATGACACATTTGTGTGTTTTCAATAATCGCATAAATTTTTTTAAAGTCAAATATGTATTTTTCTAAAAATATATTAAGAAACATGGGGCATTCATGTAATGAGTATAACATATATTTTCTCTAAAAATATATTTAGAAACATGGGGCATTCATTTAATCTCTTTTTACATTTAAACTACCCTAAAGTAAAAAGTAGTCTACAATGTAATATTATTTCAATAGTTTCAATGATTCTATAGAGTTATTTGATAACATACAATTTATATATGTAATTATACGATTATTAATATAAATTAAGGTATAAAAGCATTCCATTCTTATATATGTTATCATACTTTGAATGCATATCTATCATTTCATGTAATTTAAAGTTATAATTTCAAAAATACATTATTTTTAGGGATAATCATGCATAATTAAGGAATATATTTTAGAGTAGATTATTTTCATCTATATTTGAGATTATAATTGGGTTTTTATGTTAAAATAATAAGAGAAACTATTTTTTTATATACTCATTTATTTTTTTAGTTTTATTTTCTAAGAGAAATGAGTATATTTTTGGAATAAAAAAATTTATTCTCTTGTTATTTATTAAATTTGAATTTTTAGAAAAATAGATCATTGAATTTCTCATCGAAAAGGATAAATTTGGATTAATTTGGAGTTGTTTTTCAAAGTTATGAATTTTATAATTTTTAAATTTTTTTGAAATTTATTTGGATTTTTGTTTTTTTATTTTTTTAAAAATTGAAAATTTTTATATCATGAGCTGATGTGGCAGTTAATGCAGCGGGCGAGTGATGTGTCGTCACGGGGCCACGTGTGCACACGCCATGTGGGGCACACATGTGACTAGGTGTGCGCGCGTGTGAGCATGTGTGATTAGTGGGTTAAGCATTCTTTTAAGGATATAAGCTAACCTACTAAATGCACACCTTATTTATACAAGCATCATTTCGATCTTTTCACCATGTGGGACTATTTGTGTTTTCTTTTTCTGCTCACTTGACGTGACAAAAATCTTAGGCATTTGATCTTCGTATTTAATGATAGACGCTAATTTTTCACTTAAAAACGAGGCGTACGTAGCGCATAATGGTTCGTCATCAAATAATTTTTAAAATGATTTAATCTCTGCCATTTATCTGAAGAGTTATAATGGCCAAGATTAAAAAGCGCCCGACGGACTCCTGTTGACACGTGGCTGAATCTCGAGTGCTCGATGAAGATTAAATAGTAGGCATTACATGATGCTTCTTCTTCACATGTGACATGATGAAATCGGATCTCTCTATCTTTGATCGAACATACACGACTTAACGGTGATAATTCGAATCCAAGCATTTCATCTGAATCTTTGATTGAAGATGAAGAGGCACATCAAATGGTCACGCCCAATTTTTTTCCTATATCTACGCATGTTCTTCGACGATGAAAAGCATTCTTGGATTTTTCAAGTAATTGAACTATTTATACATCTCAATCATTTAATCTCTTGCTTTGTTCCTCTTCTAGACTCATTTTTTTGCATCCAATGAGTGGTTGAAAGTGAAATTTTTGTCAAAAAGAATAGGGAGACTGCACCTCTTGAATTCTAAATTTTGTTTTTTTTAAAAAAATGCGAAATGAAAAAGCCTTTGATCCGGAAATCAATTGGATCATTTTGAGCGCGATTTCAGGAAAGATTTATATGTTTTTTTATCCTAATCTTTCGTCATGTATCACTAGATTTTTAATTTCAAAGCTTAGATTAGTCGAATTTTTACAATTTATCTCTGTTTTCTCTCTCTTTGTGATCAAATTTTTCACCTAGATTTTTTTCCGCAAGATTTCTTTGCGATTACTAATTTAAATTGAGTGATTTTTATTCCGTAGATTCCTCTGTGAGTTTTTCTTTCTAAATTTACCAAAATCCTTAATTTCTCATCTCAATTTCTCGTTCGATTTGATCGAATTTGAAGAACACTTAAAAAATTCCCTAGTTCTTTATTCGTCTAAGGAAATTGGTATTTCAAACCTATGTTCGCTTTGTATTTTCCTTTTATTATGTGACGAGGTAATTGCTTCCTGTTGAATTGATTGATTTCAAGGAAATAAAATCAACTCATACTTAGTCTCACTTGGTGGCACCATTGTAGAGTGTTGATGTGGGGGAATGGGTGGAATAAGTGCCTAAATGAAGATTGAGACAATGGGTCAGAGTGTTTTGGACCGAAAAAATCAAATGTCCCCAATAAGCTCAATAAAATTACGAGATTTTTAGTTCTTGTCAGGCTCTTTTGGTCATCTTGGTTTCATTCATTCCACTGCATGTGAGGATAAGTGTAGTAGGTTCTACAGCATCATTTCTACGACAAGAAGCAGAATTCATAAATCATATAATGTACTGCTGAATCTTTCAAATGAATGGCATTCGATCAAATTTGCTGAATTTGTCAAGTTCCCATTTCAAGGTTATTGCAAGCACATTCTACAATTTCAAGCTATTAATAGAGGTCCAAGGATTTAGTTAGATTATTGTGTTGAACAAGCTGAATGTGTTCACCGAGGGTTGCCTACTTTGACATCTGATAAATTATCTACGTAGATATTTGGTTAAACATAATATACTTAAACCAATTGATTCACAACTATTTCGTATAGAGGTGATACTCCATTTCAGTGGGAGTATGATACTCCATTTCAGTGGAAGTATGATACTCCATTCTTGTGCAGAGATGATAGACATCTAACATCGAATCCTCTTATATCTCTTTTACGATATTTCTGTTTCCTCTTTTTCTCGATTCTTGCCATCGACGCAATTTAGCCCACTAGGTCGTATTTCTGCATCTCTAATCCATTGATACCCAGACCGCGGTTCCGCTCTAAGACAGTCAAAGGGAAAAGGGCAGATCCGGCAGTCACTTGGAAAAAAATCGTGAAGATAAGGGGCTGCTTTGCTAAGAACGAGTGGCTCAGTAGTCTGGGCGGTTTTGGTTATATCCGCCCAAAACAAGAGAAAAAAACAACCTAAAGTTGTCAACTTAACCGCCACCTTTGATTACAGTCTGCGCGAGCCGATGTGGGAGCGCCTTCCCTTTAGGGTCACTTGCCTCGGCTTCGGCGAGGATCTGCTTCTGCCGTTGTTGTTCCCGGCTTCCCTTCCTCTGTGGAGCCAACAGGAAACACTTGGCTTGCGCCAGTGGAACCCTTTTTGCCTCCTCAACCCCCGTCTCCTCCTCCCTCTTCTTGATCTTCTCCCGGAGAAGCTTCTGCTGCAGGTAGCCCGGCGCCATGCTCGCCCCGAGGGGAGGGCCATGCACGGCAAGAAAATATCCTGCCGTGGAAGAATCCGGGAAGGGATTAGAGAGATTAATAGGCACGCCAGGGGCGCCAATAATGCTGGTGGGCCTCTTGAGTGGCCCGCTCCAGCGATGCAGCAGAGATTCCGGATAGGTGCAACCCTACACTAGCTATGTGGACGTTGTGGAATGGCCCCCCATGGCATGCCAGCAAGACGACACGCCGCACGACCTGTGAGCTGCCCAGTGTCCGGGGCTTCGTCCTTAGCAAGTACTGCTTGAATATTCTACTGTTTTTTTCTAGGATGGGCATGTGGGTATTCCTGATATTTGCCCAACGATAATTCAAATATAGAATATAATATATAACGTTCATAAGATTTAGAAGATTGACCAAACAATGGGCGGCTTTGTCCTTGAAAGATTATTATCTCACCGTTTTTAAAAAGAATTTTTGATGTGCACTAGCGGACGATAGAAGGGTCTGACATCTGGAATGGACCATACTCATCTAAATAAATTGTAAGTGGCCTACAGATGAGCTAGCCGCCGAGGACTTTCGTTTAACTGAACGTGACAAACTGCAATAATACGACAGAAAGAGGGGGCTAGTTTTTTTCAAATTGATATTTTTTTCTATCTTACTTTTAAAACTTGACAGTTCTTTTATGTAAAAACCATTCCATACATTTTGAGTGAGTGATTAATATTGATCATGGTAATTTATTTTAGAGTCCTTTTTAGATTATATTTGAATAATTTAAATATACATGTTTCAATGAAAAATACTGGCCGAGATTCAGTATAGTGAAGGTAATATTACTTTAAATAACATATATTTCATTAAATTAAGTTGTCCACATAAAGTTAATACACGTAAAAAATGTACATGATCATATGAATAAAAATATGAAAAAAATATAAGGTAGTATCTAATTTCTGAATAAAATTTAGTGCTTTTCTACTATAAGTGTTCCATTTAAATAATCTCATTCAAACTAAATGAATATTACTAAATAAAAAAATTGGGATGGTACTACTTTTGTTTATTATTCCTAGTCCTAAATTAACATTCTGGAATTTTTTTCACATCTATGCAAACCGAAACCGAATATTCAACCTTCACAATCAAGCGCAAAAAGATATTTCAGTGGGTATGTGTAATAAACATACTATAAAAAGTTCTAAATATAATTTCATACTATAAAAATCTGATATTATTATCCTTAGTTCACACTATAAAGAAGTTATAAATCTCATTTCACATCTAAAAAGGTGACCGTAGAAGCTGTTGTTCACACTGTAAAGAAATAATAATCTCATTTCGTACTTTAAAAAGGTGATACTATAAGCCGTAGTTCACACTAAAAAAAGGAAGCTTTAAATCTGATTTCTTGATAAAAAAGGGTGCTACTCTAACACCTAATTCTCACTCTAAAGGTGTTCTAAATCTGATTTCACACAAAAAGGGTGATACTATTACTCTTTGTTCACACTGTAAAAGAAGTAATAAATCTCATTTTATGCTAAGAGAGCTGCTACTATACCCCTAGTACAAACTATAAAGAAGATATAAATCTCATTTCATACTGAAAGGGGTGATACTATACGCCTTACTTCAAAGTATAAAGAATTTACAAATCAAATTTCATGCTGAAAAAAAGGCGATACAATAAGCCTTAGTTCACTCTACTAAAGAAGTTATAAATCTGATTTCATACTAAAAAAAGGTGATACCATAACCCAAATTTCACACTATAAAGAAGTTATAAATCTCATTTCACACTAATAAAAGGTGATGCTATAAGCCTTGGTTCACACTTTAAAGAATTTATGAATCAAATTTCATACTCATAAAGGTGATACTATAAGCCTTAGTTCCCATTGTAAAGAACTTCTAAATTTGATTTCATACTAAAAAAAGGTGAAACTATAACCCCAGGTTCACACTATAACGCCATACTCATATAGAAGTTATAAATCTAATTTCATACTAAAAAAATGGTGATACTATAAGCCTTACTTCACACTTTAAAGAATATATAAATCTAATTTCATACAAAGAAAGGTGATAGTATAAAGCTATGTTCATACCATAAATAATTTATAAATCTGATTTCATATAAAAAGGGTGATACTCTAAGCTCTAGTTCACACTATAAAAGAATTTTTTTACATCAAAAATCTATTAAAAATGGGTGATCCTCTAAGCATTACTTCACACTACAAAGAATTTATAGATCTGTTTTCACACTAAAAGAGGTGATACTATAACTGCTAGTTTACACTATGAAGAAGTGATAAATATAATTTCATACTTAAAAAAAGTGATACCATAAGCCTTAGTTCCAACTCTAAAAAAGTATTAAATCTGATTTCATACTAAAAAGAAGGTCATACTATAACCACTAGTTCACGATATAAAGAAGTTATAAATATAATTTCATAATAAAAAAGGTGGTACCATATGCCATAGTTAACTTTGTAAGGAATTTATGAATATCGTTTCATAGTAAAAAATGTGATACTATAACCCCCAATAAACAATGTAACGTAGTTATAAATCTGATTTCATAATAGAAAAGGTGATAGTATAACCTCTAGTTCTTAGTATAAATAAGCTATGACTCTGATTTCATACTAAAAATAGGTGATACTATAAAGAAGTTATAGCTCTAATTTCATACCAAAAAGCTGATACTATAAGCCTTAGTTCACAAAGTAAATAATTTATAAATCTTATTTCATACTAAAAAGGTGATATTGTAACCCCTAGTTCACACTAAAAAAAGAAATGATAATCAAGTTTCATATTAAAAAAATGGGTATACTCTAAGCCATAGTTCACACTATAAATGAGTTATAAATATGATTGCATACTAAAAAAAGTTGATACTATAAGCCTTAGTTCACACTTTAAAGAAGTTATAAATTTAATTTCTACACTCAAAACAATTTGATACTATAACCCCTAATTTACACTATAAAGAAGTGATAAATATAATTTCATACTTAAAAAGGTGTTACCAGAAGCCTTTATTTTTCAGGCTAAAGAAGTGATAACTCTGATTTCATACTAAAAAGTGATACTATAACCACTAGTTCACATTGTAAAGAAGCGATAAATCTGATTTCATACTAAAAAGTGATATTGTACACCTTAGTTCATAGTACAAAGAAGTTATAAATATGATTTCATAGTAAAAAGGTGATACCATAACCCCTAGTTAACACTATAAATAATTTATAAATCTAATTTCATACGAGAAAATGGTGATACTACAAGCCTTAGCTCACACTGCAAGAAGTTATAAATCAGATTTCAGACTAGAAAAAGGTGATACTATAACCCCTTGTTTATAATATAAAGAAGTTAAAAAAACCTAATTTTCTTCTAAAAAGGTGATAATGTAACCCTTAGTTCACAATCTGAAGAAGATATATATCTGATTTCATACTGAAAAAGGTGAAACTATAACCCCTAGTTCACACTGCAAAGAAGTTATAAATCTAATTTCATACTGAAAAAAAGTGATACTATAAACCTTCACATTGTAAAGAAGTTATTAATCTTATTTCATAAAAAGGTGATACTATACCCTTAGTTCAAAAATATAGAGAAGTTATAAATCTCATTTGATACATAAAAAGGTGATACTATAACTCGTAATTCACACTCTAAACAAGTGAAATCTGATTTCATACTAAAAAATGTGATATTAGAAGCCTTAGTTCACACTATATAGAAGTTACAAGTCTAATTTCATACATAAAAAGGTGATACTATAAATATTAGTTCACACTATAGTTATAAATCTGATTTAATTTTAAGAAAGGTGATAATATAACCCTAGTTTACACCATAAAGAAGTTGCACAATCTCATTTTATACTAAAAAAGGGGTTATACTGTAAGCTTGAGTTCAGACTACAAAAAATAAGTTGTAAATCTGATCTCTTACTAGGTGATACTGTAACCTGTAGTTCTCACTCTAAAGGTGTAATAAATCTAATTCACACTTAAAAGGGTGATACTAGTTTGCTACTGTAAAAGAAGTTATAGATCTCATTTCATACTTAGAAATGTTCTACTGTACCTCCTAGTTCACACTATAAAAGAAGATATAAATCTCATTTCATACCAAAAAGGTGATACTATAAGCATTAGTTTACACCATAAAGAAGTTATAAATCTCATTTGATACTAAAAAAAGGTGATACTATAGGCCTTAGTTACTGTTGGGTTATGATGTCGATAAACTTTCAAAATTTTGATCAAAACGTCAAATGCAGCAGAAAACATTGAATCGGATATTCAAAACACCAAGCCACCAATAAAAGATGATCCTATCATCTAGTATGAATGAGAAAACATACTTACAAGGTTTCCTTGAAGGAGTTCTTGAAGCTATTCAAGTGTCTAGCCTCTAGCGGTATCCACATGGTATCCGGATGGTTGGATCTCCTCTTGAAAGCTCTTCACCAATAGAGAAAAAAAGAAGAAAGTAGAGAATTCTCACAAGGCTTGCATGGGTACCTTGAGTTGTGGTCGTTCTCCCCCTATTTATAGACATTTGGTATGAGATTTTTCATAAAAAAACCCTCATAATTATGTCTATATCTCCCAACATCCATAGACCTTATGTGTGTGACCCTCTAGGTCCATATATCTCTAGGGAAGTCCAAAAGACTGACCGAAGGTCGGTTGACCGGACCGAACCGAGACCATCGGTCCCAGAAAAATGGGCCGGACCGGTCTCGGTCCAAACTCGGTCTAGTACGCTTCAGGCCTTCGGTCTTGGACCGAAGGACGAAATTCGCCTTTGACCCGTTGACCAGTAATTCCAAAAAAATACCGTAGAGAGAGAGATTTCGTATCTCAAATTCTCAAATCTCATTCCCTTCCCTAGTCGCCGCAATCGGGGGTTCGAAATTTTGCTCTTCCGGCATCTCCGGGCAATCGTCATCCCGAACATTCTTCCAAACGGCATCTCCACTCTCCAGCATCCAAAATCCGCATCCAGCATTTTCGGCATCTCCGGGTAACGTGAGCGGTTTCCGTGGACCAAAGGGCGAAATCTCTCCCGCACTTCCCGTCTTCCCCTTTGCCTCTTATTTCTCTAGCATCGTTCCCTTTGCCTCTTATAAGAGTGACTGAGTGATAAGATGATCACTCGTCGATCTTATCTTTTTCTTCTCTTATTTCCTTCTCTTATCACGCTATCTCTTCCTTCTTTCTAATTTCACGTTCCTTCTTTCTTTCTCTCTTCTTTCTTCTCTCTTATTTCTCACTCTCTCTCTTCTCCGTTACTTCTTTCTTTCTCTATATCTTTCTTCTCTCTTATTTCTCACTCTCTCTCTCTCTCGTTACTTCTTTCTTTCTCTATATATTTCTTCTCTATTAATTCTCCATTAATCATTATTTCTCATCTTTTCTTTCTCTAAAAAAATCTATCTCATTTTCTTTTCTTATTCCTTTTTTTCTCTAAAAATCATCTCTCTTATTCCTTTTCTTTTTCTCACTCTATCTCATTTCTCTCTTATTCTTACTCTCTCTCTTCTTTCTTCTCTCTTATTTCTCACTCTCTCTCTTACGTGTTACTTCTTTCTTTCTCTATATCTTTCTTCTCTCTTAATTCTCCATTAATCATTATTTCTCATCTCTTCTTTCTCTAAAAATATATCTCATTTTATTTTTGTATTCCTTTCTTCTTCTTTATTTCAAATCGAAAGTATCATCGGTAAGGTTTTTTTGACTATAAATATAAATAGACATTAATACATTTATCTCTTTTTCAGGTACGCATATTCATGGTCGAGAGACCAAAGTTAAGACCGAACCGGACCGTGACCGAGGTGGACCGAGACCGAACCGAGACCGAGACTTGGACCGAATGGTGTGCCAAAAACCGGACCGTGACCGGGACCGCCCAACCCTAGATATCTCACTAGTTAATAACTCTATAGACCAAATAACACCTTATTGGTAAATCTTAATTAATTATCTAAATCCACATAAAGATTAATTAATCAAGGATCGATTCAACCCAATCAATAGGTTGAGTTGCTAACCCTGTTAGGTGCCAAGCTACAACACATACACTAAGAGATCACGGAGTATGTAAGAACTCGCTTATGGAACCTTCCCGCCATCGATTAGCATGCATGTATAATCCTTCATCCACAGTAGACTAGTGAATGACTTAGGGTACAGTCAGCTGTCAAACCCTAATCGGTCACTCAAGTTAGTACTAACACATGTAGAAAACATCGAGAATTCCTTCTCCGATATTTCCACTACCTTGGGCAAGGATTTCACCGCATCTCATTCCTTGAGTCAATCTCCTCAAATACGGAGGGTGAATGATCCCATCTTGATCACACAATCATCTTCGTGGACTTCATGTTGTATCAAATATATGATGTTTTAGATATCCTGTGGCTAGGGATTCGTAAGTCATAATCAAAACGTAATCATCCATCCACAAGATTTCTTTGGTGTCTCAAGTTAAAGGACTACATACACAACCATGACATGAATCAACCTGATTGATGAGTTAGGTATAATACCAATCATGGATTCATACGGATCAATTCGAGTGAACTCTTTCTCTAAAGAGTACCCACTATCTATCCTTAGTGTCCCCACATTGATGGCTATAGGATCAGCCATGCTCATCATATGAGTTGGATAAGATAGTGCTATTCTTTCCGGATAATTGAATGTCCTTCTCAAATATCCCACGAATAAGAATATTTAGAATATATGTTTAAAGACTAGTGATCATTATATCATGATCTCATCATAATTCACTTAGTCATTGCACATGATCATGGACTTCATTACAAACATCACACAAGAATGACAATGAATAAATATCATTTCAATGAACATAAACAAGATACATGAAAGTGTGATTGGCTTATAAGCCACATAATATCCATCAAGTTCCAATATGAAGAAGTTATAAATATGATTTTATACACAAAAAAAGTGATACCATAACCCTATTTTCATGCTATAAAGAAGTTGTAAATCTCATTTCATACACAAAAAGTTATAAATATTGTAAGCCTTAGTTCACATTATAAAGAAGTTATAAATCAAATTTCATATTAAAAAAGGTGATAATATAAGACTTAGTTCCCACTATAAAAAACTTATAAATCTAATTTCATACTAAAAAGGTGATACTATAACCCTAGGTTCACATTATAAAGAAGTTAAAAAAATCTAAATTTCATACTAAAAAAACAGTGAAACTATAAGCCTTACTTCACACTTTAAGGAGATTATAAATCTGATTTCCTTCTCTCTTCCTCTATTTCTCTACTTTTCTCTCTCTCTTGCTCTCCTTTTTTTATCTCTCTCTCCCTGTCTCTATTTCTCTTTCTCCCCTGTGAATTGCTCCATCGAGAGAGAGACATTATTTCCCCCCTCTCTCTCCATTCTTTTTTTCCACTTTTTCCCACTCTCTCTTTCTCTCTCCTTCACACACTCTCTCTCCTCTCTATTTTCTTCTCCTCAGATTTGCAGTGCCATAATTAACGGTGCTCCCTCTCTTTTCTTTCTTCCTTTTTTCTCCCCTCGTGAACTGAAAGCGCCATTAATTCTTACCTCTCACTCTTTCGTCTCTCTCATGAAAAAGAGGAGAGCGAAGAAAGAGTGAAATTTTAACTTTTTTTATTTTTAAGATTTAGGGCTTATCGATATATGAGATTTTGTGGTGGTGAAAGTGCCAAAATTAGGGTAGATTTGATGGCACTCGACGAAGAGAGACGCTAATCAACAGTCCAAATTGCTCCACATTCAAAGCTTAATACTTAATGATCCTAATAGAGTTTTTGAGACACATTTTTTTATGGGTAAATTTATGTTTTTCATGCTCTTTCCATCTGTATCTTCTAATCATGTAAAGACATGAAAAGAATAGGGGTTTTTTTCATATTTCATTGTATGTCTCTAGAATTAGCTAGCTGAAGGAAAGAAGGCTGCCAAGAAAGCTTATCATTTTTTTATCAAAACATCATTTCTAGTGAGTTTCTTTTTGTGTTTTTTTCATTCCTCATATTGAATGCAAGCTGCCTAGTCTAGTTAAAATGTATGGGTTCTCAAGATAGGAGCATTGCGAGGGTAAGATCTTGATTGTGCATAGATTAGGGTTTTCTTTCTCTCGATCTTCAATCTTCTTTTATCTTCTTTGATTTAAAAATAATATCATCATCTTTGATTTAAAATATTTTTGATTTTCAATCAGAGATTCGAGTGTTTTGGATCATTTTTTTCTCATCACTTTGGCTCTTTGCATATTTCTCATCTTTTCATTGATCTAATTAATTTTCTATTTAAATCCTTCATTCTCATTTATATCTAGTGACTGGCCTCTCTATGGTTCAACCCCTTTCTTATTATACACGTGATTATTTCTAATTAGGGAAAAATCTTAGAAATATCATTGTATAAGTTTGATTTGCTAAAATGATATAGTTAAAGCCAAAAATCGGCTTAGCAATAGTGATTTTATAAGTTTTTATGAAAAATAATATTGAAGATCGAGAGAAATGAAACCCTAACCTATGCGTTATTAAGATCGTACCCTCATGATGCTCTAGTTTTGATCATTTTTGGAGATGCTGTACGTTTTGCACCTAACTCTTGCACCTAACTCAAGGAATGCTAAAAAGAAATGATGATTTGATTACGGATGATGATCGATCACAACCTTCTTCCTCTAACTAGCTAATGCTAGAGACATACAATGAAATGTGAAAAGACCTACCCGTTTCATCCCTTTCTATAATCAAAGGGGCAGATAGAACGAACATGAAAGATCAAGCTGCCCATAAAATTTTATCTCAAAAGTTCATTAAGATAGTCAGATATCAATATTTGAATTTGGAGAGATCTAGACCGTTGATTTGTTTCTCTCTATCCACATCAAGTGCTGCAAATTTTGCATTTTCACATCGCAATATTCCCCATGAACTCTAATTTCTTAAGTTGCGAGATCAAGGTAACGTATTCCTAAAAGAAAAAAAATGATTAAAAATTCACGCTCTGTCCTCTCTCTTTTCCTCTATCATCTCTTCTCTATAAAATTTACTTGCTACATCAACTTATCGCACTAGGGACATGAAAGAAATTTTTCTGGCACCACCACAATTGGCAAAAACCAGTAATTCAAGAGAGAGAGAGAGAGAGATGAGAGAAAAAGGAGGTGGAGAAAGAAGAAAAAAGAGGGAAGAGAAAGAGAGAGAGAGAGAGAGTAATACCTCTCTCTCATGAAAAAATTGCAGCACTAGAATATGTAGCTCTGCAATTTTGATGCAATAAAATTTTCGGGTGAGCATCAAGGGTGGAGAGAGAAATAAGTAGAGAAAGAGAGAAATATATATATATATATATATATATATATATATATATATATATATATATACTCTTTGTGGTTAATTTTAATTTAGGAGAGAAAAGCAGTGACCAATTGGAGGCTGCCGCGTCACTTGTGGGCATGATCCACCTCTTTGAATAGTGTCTATCAATCACATGCCACCATGTCACTTGCCATTTAAAATAAAGAAAAGATGTTAAGTCAGATGTGGTGCCATCACATGAATAGGCCTAAAAAAATTTAAAAATAATTTTAAAAATAGAAAATTATAGTTTCTAGTTTATGATTTTATTTCTGAATGATTTTAACTTCTATAAACCTCAAAAATACTAGAAAGTTCTATAAAAATCAAACATATCTTCTAAAAAAACTAATTTAATCAGTATAAACCCAGATATCATGCATTTATGAATATTTTATGTAAATAAATGCATTTTGGATTAGAAGAAGATAGAAAAATTAATTTTATGAATTAATAAACTATTTTCTTCATGAATCAATGTCATAATATTCTCATATAATGTTAAAATTTTTTTAAAAGAATAAGAATATCTATGTAAACATAGAAATTATCATTCTAAACCATGATAACATGCATTAATAATCATTTTTCAGATATATAAATGAATAAAAATGCAAGATATTCATTTGTTAATTTATATCTTATCAATGGGATAGTTAGTTTTTTTATGAAATCTTTGCCTGATGTAGTGGCTAGGATCGCACCACATATCACATGAAATTACTTGTTCAAGAATTTTAGGTACCAAGTAGAATCTTGGGTGTTAGATACCTTTTTGTGTTGTGCAAGAGATCTAGATTTTGTGCCAGGTGTCCTTGATATTCAATTCAATATTTTATGGAAACTATGAGGTGGATTTATAGTTTTTGGATCACGATGAGGGTTCAAAGATGTAACACTTTGCATGAAATATTTTAAGAATAAAATGCACAATTGATAGCTCTATATGGATATTCAGGTGCTATGATAAATCCTCATTCCCATAAAATGGAGTTCATTGAGCTCATTGTTCTCAACTTTTACTACTTGTCTTGACCATTGACTGAAATTCACCTCATCCTCTAAAAGAAAAAAAATAGCCCCAAATAATAAAAGTGGATGAATTAGTTTTTCTATTTACACTAGATTAAAACCATTGGAAAGTCCCACCACTCTGTACTAATTCATCCACCACTCTGTACTAATTGTTACAATGTGCTTTGGAAACTCCCCTTTTTTAAAATTTTAATGTAAATTATATTTCTATAAATTCCCTTGAAATTCAATAAGTATCCCTTAAGCTTGAAAAATTTATATCTTTTAAAATATAACTCCTTTTTACCCAAATTTATGAGGAATTTAGTAATGTATATTGATGAGGAAGTCATAAATATAACTTATTATATATATAATTCAAGAAATTGTAAAAAATTAGAAGAAATTATAGGAGAGTTAAGATTTTATTCATAAAAAATAACTAGTTAAACTTAAAAAGTAGAATGAGGTCCACATTTAAATCGTTCCTAGATATAATTTCACTCATCTTCTCTTTATTCTTTCCAAAGAAATCTATGTACATATTGAATTATGAAATCTCAATATAATAAGGATAATAATGGACATACTTCATCTCGAAAACTGTAAAACCAATTAATAGCATTAACTTTTCTTGGAATATTGCGCTTTGAGATGTTAGTCTATGCTAGAGTATGTATGGCCCAATTTAGTTAGCCAATTGGGTTTGTAATCAAACATGGGACATATCTCTTACTCATGGTCTCCTCTATATATAAAGGCTTGAAACCTAACATATAGTCATTCATTATAAAAAGATTTTACCTATTCACTATAATAAAAAAATTTAGTAATAAATTTGTGAGTTGATACTTGAGGTTACATGATTATTATTGCATTTTAAGGTATAATACATACCATTATTATGCATGTTATCATACTTTGAGTACATATTCATAAATCTATGCAATTTACCAAAAAAATCTCAAAATTGATTGTTTTAAGGGTTAATGAAGTATCAAATCATGAGTTGAATATTACTAAGTATTAATCAAAAGTTAAATTTTAATTAGATTACCCCAATTCTATTTGAGATTTTATTTGAGTTTTTAAATGAAAAATAAAAAGAGAATGATTTTTTTATGTACACGTTAAAAATTATTTACTTTTATTTTGAAGTGTATTTTAGAATTAAAAATAAAAAAAGTGGAGTGTATTATAGAGTTAAATTTTATTATCTTTTTTTATGTATTAAAATAAATTACAGAAAATTATAGAATATTTAATTTATGATCAAATTAAAAATATTAGATTAAAAAAATGAGTTATATTTTTAAAAAAGAAATGAATTTTTCTAATTTTTTTAAGGATTTTTTTCATGAATTTTTTTCTGAATTTTTAGTAAATTAATTTTAATTAAAGTTGTTAAAAATTATCTTTTTTTATTCGTGTGGGTTGATGTGGCAGCTGATGTGGCATGCATGCTTGCTTGTTGCCATGTGGCAATGTGTGTGGGGACCACGTGGTGCACACATGGCACGTGTTAAGGGGAAGATAATCACGTTAGGTGCCAAAAACTAATTAATTAAACTACTGTACTATTTATACTAGATCAATACTTTTGATGTTTTTTTAATATGCGATTATCATTTTTTTATGCACAGATGACGTAGTGTTGATGATTGACAAAGCAAATCCGCAAGGTCGTTGAAAACACGCGGATAAGCATCAAAACATTTACCAAACTCACCAATTTAAGATTAAAAAAATAACGAATTAGATAGTATATAGGTGAATAAGTATAAATTAGATAGTATACATTTACCAAATCCATGAAGAATTATGGTATTTTTTTATGTATTATTTGAAATTCCATATAATTGGACAATAAAATGAGGTGTGAAATTATGGGTTCTGATAGATTTCGAAAGAGAACTCGAAATCAAATTCATAAAATAAAAAAATCATAGAATTCGGATCAAGATTCGTGGAGAAATTGACGCGTGAAGTTTGGAGAGAAATTCGGATCACAAAAAGAGAGAAAACCAAAAATCAAAAAAACAAAAATTGACTAAATCTATGATTTGAAATTGAAATCTAATATTATAGGAAGAAAGATTAAGACGAAAGCACGATTTCTAGCCCAAGAGAGCGCTTGAATTGATCCAATTTCCTGCCGGATCAAAGGCCTTTCATTCAGTAATCGATTTCTCCTTATTCTCTTGACAAAATCTCACTTTTAAACACTCCTTGGATGCAGAAATTGATCTAAAAGGGAAGAGAAGGGAAGCAATAGATTTAAGGATTGTGGTGTCTAGACAATTCGATTATTCAAAAACCCAAGAATGATTTACATCGTCGAAGAACATCTCAATTTATAGGGATAATTGGGCGTAACCGTTGGATCGACGTTTTAATCTTTGATCAACAGCTCGATGAAATTCATATATGCAAATCATTATGCTTCAATCGCGTCTCGTTGGATAGAATATGGACCGTCGAGATTTTTGCCACGTTGCGCGTGAAGAAGAAATGCTCGAAATGTTCACTCGTCCGATCTTGATCTAGCGCTCTAGATGCGTTTCATAGGTTTTTAATCTCAGCCGTTATAAATCCTTAGATGAACGGCTGAGATTAAAATGATTTGCTTGGTAAACCGATCTGCGGCAAGTTTCGCTTCACTTAAGTGACAATCGACGATCACGATTTAATCACGCGATCGGATGCTCGACGCGACGCCACATCACCTGCGCATATTTAAACAAACAGATAGTCTCGCATGACATAAATTAAGGCAGTTTGACGTCTGTAAAAGGTATACGTGATTTAGAGAGATAGTGCTATTGGAATGGATGCTTAATCTCTCGAATTACACTGGCACACACATGCGCACACAGACGCGCACAAGCGTGTGCACATATACGCGTGCACACAAGCGCGTGCACATATAAGCGTGCACCACATGACGTGTTGATACACCGCCATGTGGCGACGCTATTTTTGCCCGTGCCACGTCAGCTGCCATATCAGCACGCGATAAAATCTGATTATTTTATTCTTTTGAATTCAAAATATATCCAAATAAATTCATAAAAAATCAGAAAAATCTAGAAAAATATCTAAAAATTAGAATATTTCTAAAATTTAAAATAGAACTCCAAATTAATGTAAATTTATTTCATTAAATCAGAAATTAAATTATATATCATTCTAAAAAGTCAAATTTAATAAATGACAAGATACTAAATTTTTATTGCAAAAATATACTCATTTCTTTTAGAATTTAAAACTTAGAAAAATAAATAAGTGGATAAACATTATTTTATCTTATTTTTTTACATTAAAACCTAATTATAATCTCAAATAAAAAATGAGGATAATCTAATCTTAAATATATTTCTCTTGGTTTATCATAATTATCCCTAAATTAGTGCATTTTGAGATTATAACTTAATTTTTATATAATGATAGATAAACACGGAAAAAATTGATAACATGCATTATAATGGAATGTCTTGTGCCTTAATGTGCATTAATAGTCATATATTTTTATGTATAATTTGCATGTTATCATACTCCCCAACAGGATTGATTGCTAGCCTCTTAGCAATTTTACTAAATAATCTCCCTAAAAGGTCCTTTCATCCTTGCATCCTAGAACTAAAGAGGTGAAGTGTATGAATGTATGATTATGTTTTCCTCATAGTGTAGGTGATAATGATCTAGATTCCCTATATAGGTTGACTTATTCAGTGCAAATTATGGTAGCGCTCATCGGCTAATGATCAAGGTGAGCATATCTAAGGTTTGATGCAATGTGGATGAAAAGATCTTCACACTCTCATGAGCAGATGTAATTCCTTACCCTCTCCATAGATACATCACTCGTTCCCTCAAAATGGAGGCTGCTTAGTATATTAGAATTCCCCTCAACTCCTTTTGCTCTTATAAAGAGTGCATTTGCAAAAGGATTTCCTATCTTTGGGATGCACCGTGATGATTTGGCTGGAAGAATAAAAAGATATTATTTCTAAAGGAATGACATGATTAAAAATAAATATGTATGTAAAAAAGATGGATTTTAAAAACAGAGGTACCGTTTATGATAATTATACTCCCAAATGATGTGGATGGTGATAGATGATAGGGGTAGATGGAAATGGTAGAGATGGTAGTGGAAGTGGTAGAGATAGAAGTGTTAGAAAAGATATTTCCCTAACTTATTTTCATTCTTTCACTTCTTCTTATTTCTCTCTTTTCCTTGCTTTTTCTCCTTCCTTTTTTCTTTTCTTTTATTTTATTTATTTATTATATATATATATATATATATATATATATATATATTAAAGATACTTTTGAATTTCAGAAGACTCTACACGAAATAAGGATGTAGAGGAGTTTTTAGTTTTGAGGAGAGTACGCAAAAAATGTGAAGTGTAGTTGATAACATGATAATACATGATTATTTATACATATTAAGACATAAAAGATTCCATTCCTATGCATAATATCATATTTATGAGTGTTTATTTATCATTCTATGAAAAGATCATTATAATATCAAAATACATTAATTTAGGGTTAATTATGATGAATTAAAAGATAAATAATTTCATAACCCATCTTTAGTTGAGATTATAATTAGTATTTAATGTTAAATAATGAGAAAAATCATTTTATATACACTCATATAATTTTCTAAGTATTCATATCTTAAAGAAATGAGTGTATTTTTTTGAAATAGAAATTAAATCTATTATTATTTATTAAATTTGACTTTTTTTAGAATGATAGATAATTTAATTTCTGATCAAATGAAACAAATTTAGATTAATTTGGAGTTATATTTGGAAAGATATGAATTTTCTAATTTTTTTAGGGATTTTTAGATTTTTCTAAATTTTTTTCTGAATTTTTTTAATGACTTTTACAGGATTTTTTTCAGAATGAAAAATCAAATTTTCTAATTAAAAAAATCGATTTTTTTATAATTCAAAAATTGATTTTTTTCATATTTTATAGGGGAAAAACTCACCGTACATCGTCACCTTTTGAGGAGCGTCCAAATCCACTCCCACCTTCTCAATTGTCCAAATCCACCGCGCTGGCACATACGCCGACGTGGACGGCGAATTAAGTCATCCGATGCCACGTCAGCGAGGGCAATGGGGGATTAAGGCGCGCGCATCGAAAGAAAAACGAGATCCACATCTTCCTGTCTCGGATGATCGCGCTTCCTCTTCAGCATCTCGCCCTCACTACGCATCTCGCCCTCACTGCGCTTCCTCTTCAGCTCATCTCTCCCACCCTCTTCTCTAGGTATCAGCAAATTAGGAGAGGACGACGCTGACGTGGACGGCAAGGGAGGACGGGAGAAGATTGCAACCTCCGGGAGAAGGTAGGTTTCTCTCTCTCTCTCTCTCCCAGATTTTCCATTTCCCTTTTCCTATTCTCCAATTTTCATTTTTTTATTTCCGATTTCGTATTTGTCTCGCTGTTCCGATTTCGTATTCCCTTCTCAAACCTCGGCGGCTCTGGGCTGATTGGCACTCTTGTAGGCTCATCTTGCATACAAATTCTGGGATCACTTTAAGTTCTTGCAGAACAAAAGGTTATGAGGTTATGAGGGACGCGAGTTGTAGAGAGTCTCTTATTCATTCTCGTTAGTAGGGGGAGCAAGTCAAAAATAGAAAAAAACTCACATTGGGTTACGAAGAGAAGTGTAAAACGATTAGTTCGTAAGGACCACCATTGTATAACCACTCATCAACAGATGCCGCTTCCCGTGATTGGATAAAAAAATGCAAACCAATAGCTGTCATTTGGTTCAGCATTCAAAGTATCAAGAACAACCGGTTTTATTATGGGACAGCTTATGATTTTTTTATATCAATCTATTATGCGCCTCTGCATCTGAACTTCTCACTTTTGAAATTGGGATCCAAATCCTTGTTTTGAGAAAAAGGATAGGTGCAGAGACTCAATGGAAGATGTTCTAACGAATGCTATAATAAAGGAATGCTACACTACCGGTTAGGAATGCCGACTACAAGCAGGGGGCTTGGCCACACACGCGCACCGACGATTTTGTATAAAAAAATACGGACACACAACCACCAACTAAACTCTTCATTCTTCATTCGAAACTCATGAATGTCGGGTCGGGGGTTTATGCCTTGTTATAAAAAGGGGACATCGTCGTTAGTTGGAATCGAAATGCGATGTTGTATCGATTAAACAAATCGTCGGAATCTCACTTTATACTTGTCTATATCACACCTGGAATGTAAATATATTCAATCAAACTTCTAACATTGTAATTTCAATCTTAGGATTCTCACTAGAAGAAACATTCTTTCCGGGACCTGTAATTTTCCTTTTTGTCGTTAACTCGAAAAAAATCATCCTCTCCGACGTCTCCGGGACATTGTTTTCCCGAGTTTAGATTCATTCTTTTTCTCCATGCTGATATCCATCGCAGAGTTGCTTGGTCTTAGTTGGACTTGTTCTTGGAGGAGCGAAGTTTGACTAGAGGAAGGATGTTTGACTTCGGAAGATTGAGAAGGCGAGAGGATCTTCTCGTTCAAAATTGGTTTCCTTTGTACTTACTATTTTCCTCCCGCTGTTCTCCGGAAAATTACTTTCCTCATCATCTCGTGGACTTAATATTTCCTTGCTGTCATCAGCCTCATTTGACATGCCTTTTGCCACCATAAGAATTTTGAACAGAGATCTTCCTCTCCTTGAAAAATTTTTTTGAATGCTCGGTTTTGTGAACCATATATCTCGTAGGCATCTTTTTCTTTCCATTCTTTATAACCAAATTACTGAATGGCTTCTTTCTAACCAAATTACTGAATGGCTTAATAACACCTTGCGGCAAACGCTTGGAGCATAGGAAACATAACCATTCTAACTCATCTTCAGAGAAATTTGGTATTACATCCATGCAATATCCGGAAAATGACATTGATGGCAAAACCCATTTGTTAGAATATACAAATTGTAACACACGTAAAAATTAAGGTAATATAAGTTCAGTAATCTAATTATGAGAGAAGATGCTCATTATTTTAAATAAGGTACAATCTAGCATTGGACTGATTTGGATGTCATTTAATCATTTTAGTAGAAGAGATGTCCATAGAGTAAAAAAATGCAGATTTATTCTTGGTGCTAAGTCCGTCTTTTCCTCCCAAATTTACAAAGTGGAAACGACTCAAACTTATTAAAGATGCAATTTATCGTGATTGATTTTGGCAAGCAATTAATCATCATCCTACATCAATTAAAGTTCATCATTAACAAATTCTAACAATGCAGCTTGCGCATATAGTGTTCCCACATTGAAATGCCCAAAACATCCGAGGATGAATGGACAGCGAGTGATTGACATCAATACATAGAAACATGTGGACACATATGCACACTACGTAAAAGCATCTCAGCTTTCAGAGCCTAGAGACAAGCTACCCGGACAGGATTAGCAAAACAATTTCATATGTACAAAGTTACCGATCGCACCATCCAAACTCTCAATAAAAATCAAGATAAAATTGTATAATACCGATGCTCGCATTTACTTTGCATGAATATAAAAAAACAAGAACAACCACAAGGTAGTGCTAACCGATCGACTATTAAGAACTTTCTAGACCACAATCACAACTAATTAGTCAAGTTTTTCATGCTGCGTGATCGATAGATTGATCACTAAGACAGAGACACTAGGTTATCAAAACTCCTGGGAAAGAACTGATTTTTACAGGGGAAAATCACATGAAGAGACAATATCGTACAACCCCTCGTTTGGCTGGTTGAGTTCTACGTGAACATCATACCTCCGCCTCTCCATCCGAATGGACTCGGGAAGATCTTGACTCGCCGATTCCGACGCTGATTTCGGGTTACGTGGTACAACTTTGATGACCCGGGACCGGGCTTTCTCCAGCAATTGTGGCTGCTGCCACCGGCTTTGGCCAGCTAGTGGTGCTGCTTGTCGTGCTTGACCGCAGGTTGGCATCTCAAGTCCACATGGCACTCATGTTCTTCCTGGATGAGATGCACGAGGATAATCATCAAATCCAGAAGAAAATGTCCGAAAATCCAAAATTCAAGTCATCGGACATTTTTCAATAATCAATTAAATCTTGGTGAACGAAGTTTTAGCTCAACATAAATCAGCAAAAAAGAACCTTTGGATTCAACTCCCTGTTTGTTGAGTTGTCTCGTCCATGCCAGTAATAAGTAAGTGGCTCCTTTCCCGAAATAGTAATTATCCGAGATATTCCTCATTAAAAAAATCGATAACGAGTGATTTCAAACATCCGATATTGCTCATTTTAATAACCATCTCTTTCTCCACTTTTTTTCTCTATAAAACATCCGGTAAAGGTTGATGAGAAGAGTGTGGAGAGGCTTAATGAGGGGGCAAAAGAACAAAAACTAGATGTTTTCAAACATTTGCAATACCCTGATTGAGTTCTATTAAACCATTGAGTCCATGCTTCCAAACGAAAAAGCTCGTTCCGAGAAAGTAGAAATATCCTCTCGCCTCGGAATTTGAGAACTTTTTGCCTTCCAAACCCTTCAAAAGTTCTGAAAATCACATTCTAAACATTAAGAAGTAGGATGTTGAAAAAGGAAAATGCAGAGAGAATTGGTCCGAAAGCTGGTTAGAAAAATCGAAGAATCATAAGTTAAAGGGTAAGTAAGGTACCTCTCTCTCCTCCCTTGTAAACAGCTTTTGAATCACAATAGTTTTCATCATGCCATGTTCAGATCCTGTATACTCCTTAGGGGGGCACGTCTTTCGATTGTGCCCAGTGTGGTGACAAAGGCTGCACGTCATCCGCACGCCCATCCTAGAGGAGCTTGGACGGTTCGGATCCATCTCGCTCTCTGTCAATTCTTCTCTTTCGCTTGGGTCGACCAGGTTGTCTCCTCACGAGCGGGGGATAAGTAGTTACCATTAGTTTCGCGCCACACGATCCTCCCATTCATCGGGGGAATGTAGGAACTATATGCCATGTTGTATTTATCTCTCTTGAAGTAATCGTCGACGAAGTCGCGCAGGGGTTCAACCGTATTAAATGAATGCATGTAATGGCGTGGGAGCACGGAATACCCATCATATCCCAATATCTACAACCGCATGTATTGGTGATAACATGCAATCTTAACATGATAAAAACATGATTATTAATGCAATTTAAGGCATAAAACATTACATTTATGTGCATGTTATCATACTTTGAGTGCATTTCTATCATTCTATGCATATTTATGTCATAATCTCAAAATGCACTAAATTAGGGTTAATTATGATAAATTAAGGATAAATGATTTTATAACCCATCTTTACTTGAGATTATGAATGGTTTTTAAAGCTAAATAATGAGAGAAATCATATTTATGAACATTCATTTAATTTTCTAAAGTTAAAATCTTAAAGAAATGAATGTATTTTTTTGAAATATAAATTAAATCTCTTGTTATTTAAATATTTTGAATTTTTTTAGAATGATAGATAATTAAATTTCAGATCCAATGAAAGAAATTTGGTTTAATTTGGAGTTGTATTTTAAAAAGAGATGATTTTTATAATTTTTGGGATTTTTGGGATTTTTTTCTGATTTAATTTTGATTTAAAAATAGATTAAAAATAAATATAATATATATATAAAAATTCAAAAAGCGCGATGAGCCCACGCTGGGTGCGACGTGGCACGCAAGGCCACGTGCGCGAGCCACGCGGACCCGCGCAGCGCGCCTACGTGGCGCGTTTATACATATTATATATATATATATTACTTATCTTATAAAAATGGGTCTTTGTCCTCCCCTATATGGGAAGGGTCATACCCTTAGAAACCGTCGGGTATTATAAACCCGAAGGTTTCATTTAATTAAGTCCGTGTGGGACTAAAATTGTGTCTTACTTACCTTGCAGGGCGACGTGGCGCGACGACGGGCGTTAGATCTCGCGGACGGGCGATCGACGAGGCGTCGATCGCGTGAGCGCCGGACCATTGATCGGGGATCAACGCACGTGTGTAAAACCGTTATTATAACGGTCGGATTAGATGCGACGTGGCCGCATCTCATGGCGCGATCAAGTGAAGACGTGGTACACCGGAGATCAAAGAACACGTGCTTGATTGGGGCGAGTTATAACGGCCCTCGATGTTACTAACGTGGCAGAAGCGGAGGCGTCGGATCGAGAGGAGGCGACGATCGCACGCGTCGATCGCGTGAGCAGGGTCCACGATCAAGAAAAACGCACGTGGCATTTTTTTAAAAGATTTATAACGGCCGAGATGCATCCGCGCGACCGCATCTCGCCCGTCCGATCACGATCCTAAGGACGGCGTTTTCGTGCGTTTTATAACGCCTCACACGTGGCCTAATCTGGAGCGTCCATCAACAATCCAACGGCCACGATATAAGCATAACGTTTCATTTATGAGGGGCTTAATCTGGACCGTTGATCAAGCCTAACGCACCGATCGGACGGTTTCGCCCAATTTGGGCTATAAATTGACGAGTTCTTTCGTCGTATGTACTCATTCTTGAGAGTTTCGATCTAATTGACCTATCTATTTGCATCTTCTCTTGAATCTCTCTCTTGTAATCACTTCTAGACAAGATTCCGCGCCCACGGAGTCTTTATAAGAGAGATTTCGACGATCGAGCGAGGAGAATTTGTCTCTTGAACACCGATGTTCACGTTTGAATTCGCGGAATGAAGAGCCGTCGATCCGGCGATCAATTGGATCGATTTGATCGTTATCTCGGGTAAGAAAACAAGTTTATCCTCTTATCTATCATCGTGTATCATCAATTTTAGGATTAGGACTGCAATTTAAGTTTAATTTCATTTCAATTTCAATTTGTGTTCTTCGCGATTCCGAAAAATTTCTTCCTACTTCCATCTTTGATTTCTCCGTGATTACTAATCCAAATCGAGTGATTTTTGATTCCACGGATAGATCTTTGAGTCTTCTTTCTAAAAACACCATTTTTCCTAATTTCTTACCTCAATTCATCGTCCAATTTGACCAAATTCCAAAAAGATATCTCGAAAAATACCTAAATTCTCTCGTGGATTCGACCCGTATTTACCATTATACCCCTCAATTCTCTCTTAATTCCCCAAATTGGTAAGTTCGGTATTATTTTTGACACGAGACCGTGTGAAATCGACGACCTCGCGGTCTCGTCTCGTCAATTGGCGCGTAGGTCAACCACAAATTTGTTTCCTAAGTTGGTTACTTCATATTTATTGTCGCCGACATCTAGTGGAAAACACTGCCTTGACCTTGAAATGTTTACGTCCACCAACTTTCTTACCTCGGGGCACAGTTCATCGGACATGCCAAGAAACACCTTCCTCTTTCTCACTATCCTACGCATGACTGCATTTCGTATGTTTTCCAGCATATCTATGATAGGCATGGACCTCCATCGTAGGATGTAACTCGTTGAAGCTTTCGAAATATTATTATCGGTCGCTTCCGATTTAGGCCACGTAGAAAGGTATGCCTTGCAAAACTTCGTACTCCCACTGCCGCAAAGTCGGACGCAGCTCGCGCTTTCAATGCTGTCATCTGGCCCATGATACGTTCAAACTCGGACGGGTAGTGCACTTCACGGCTTTTTCCAAAAACATAGTCATCAACGTCGCAGTGGATTGTCCCTTCTTCTTCCAATTTGAATATATATGCTCGGAACAATTCCTATGCTCCGCATTCGGTAAAAGAGATGATACCGCTTTCTCCAGCCCCGCACAATGTCAAAAAAAGCAAAAAAATTTATTATTTTGTAACTCGTTCAAAAGATTTCAATGCCACGAACGAGTCAATGAAGTACCTTTTGTTGATCGCTCATAATTGTCCAGCCATTACCGCATGACATGTTGGTGGCGTACGACCCGGTCGCCACCAAGACACGATACCACGGCGCCGGAGGAGCCCTTTTGCGCGCGCGGATCTATCCGCTTATCTTTACTTCTTTATTTCTTTATTATGGACCTTTTGACCCGCACGTGTTTAAGCGGGTCCTCGTTTATTTCTTCTCTCCCTTTAGGCTTCCGGGTGGGTTCTTCCCTTTTCGGGATCCCATTTGTGAAGCCCATCCTTCTTTGTGAACCTTTTATTCTATTTCTATGAGTATGGGTGTGGGTTGTGGGCCTCAAGTGGGCCCTTTCCTCTCTTGGCCCACCAAGGGCTCTATAAGAGGGGAAGGGACCCCCCCACAAACCCTAGCCGTCATTTGAGAAAAGAAAGGAGTCTCCTCCATCTCGAGTGACTGCTCACGGAAGGCCGGGGAAGGAGTCCAACCGCGTCGCCGCCGCCGCCGCCGCCGCACGCCATCGTGCCGCCGCCGCCGCCGCCGCGACGCACCGCCGCCACTCCTTGCCCCGGCCACGTTGATACCTCTGCTGCTGCTCCGAGCCGCCGCCGCCGACCTAGCGCGCGTCGCCGCCATCGAGCCGCCGCCGCCGCTGCTGCTCGGCATCGCCTCAACTCCGCCTCCACCTCCATCATCCCCATCTCCAACTCCACCTCCACCTCCATCCCCGTCGATCCTCCCTACCGCTGTTTCGATCCGCTTCCGCCTTCCCCAGATTTCGTCCCCTGCCTCCTCCACAGTCCTCCTTCTTCAATCTCCTCCTCCACCACCTTCTCCGGCGATCATCAAGGCCCGGAACACCTCTTTCCCCCTCATCGATCCCCGAGAACCCGCCTTCCATTTCGCGGCCGCCACCTCCGATTCCCGTCGCCGACGACGTCACGCCCGCCGCGACGCCACCGCCCTCACGCTCGCCGCCCTGTAGCCACTCCCGACGACCGGTTCCGCCGCCGTCCGTCGCCTCCAGCCTCTCCCCGTCAAGCTTCGCGCACCAACCCACAACAAGGGTCGTCGCCCCTGCCTTCTCCCTCCATCCCGCCGCCCGACGAGCCCTCCCCCGCCCGGAATCGCCGCCACGAACTCCGGAATCGCCGTGCGCCGCTCTCGCCCCGAAACGAAACCCTAAAGGAAAGAAATGAACGATTCCCGCCGAGTCAACTCAGCGGGAACCGTCCCTCTCAACCCGGACCGGTCCAAGCCTATCCGAGTCAACCCGACCGGTCCCGACTCAGATCGGACCGCCCAGTGCCGACCCAGCCCAGCCCTGCCCAAGCCGCCCCTGCACCGGGACCCGGACCGGCCCCCGATCCGACCGGGCCGCCCGAGCCGACCCGACCCAGCCAGCCCGTGGTCGCCCTGTGCTTGATCCGGACTCAGGCCGGTCCCAGACCGGCCCAACCCCGACGGCCCAGCACCCGCCCCGGGCTGCCCCACCGGCCTCAGGACCGGTCCTGACCGGCCCCCGACCGCCGGCACGGTCCGAGCAGCCCAGACGGCCTGTGGCCGCCTGCATCGCCCTGAACCGGCCCTGGGATTGCCCCTGAGCCGGCCCCGGACGCGCCACCGCCCTCACCGCGTCCGCGACGATCCGACCGACTGTCTGCGCCTTGTCATCGCCCGCCCAGCGCGATCGCTCCTCGCCGCTTCCCGCCGACTCCCGATCCGGCGTCCCCGACGTCGCTGCCGCGCCCGACGATCTCCCTCCCCCGACCGACCGGGCTCGCGCCCGCAGTTAGCTTCGTCCCCCTCCTTTTAAAGTCTAATTACTTTTCGAAGCATTTCTTGTACTCGTCTCCACCGCCGACGGAAGACGTAGATAGGGTATTACGGATATAGGTTCGAGATTTCTTACGCGTGCGTCAGATCCGGTACCGAGCGTGGGCTGCAGCCTCCCGGCTACTCCACGACGAGCGACTTCCACGCCTCCGGACGTGGGTCGAGAGGACCTCACCCTATCCATCATCGCGAGTCTCCCCGGGTCACCCGGAGTCGACTTCGCTGATCGGCACGCCTGCCTGCACTTAGGGTTAGGTTCTGTCACATACTTAGGGTCTAGGATTTGCCTACCCATAGGTTAGGGTTGACCGGCTACCTCCGGTCAACCTCAGCTCCCATTGATCGTGCACGAGGGTTTTCACCACCGTGTCCTCGCATCACATGTTTAAGTTTATCGCCAATAGTGTAATGAACCAAGTCCATGAATTTTCATTCTCGCCCTCAACCACCGCCCAAGCAATAGGGTACATTTTATTATTTCCATCCTTACCCACAGCGCTCAACAGTTGACCTTTCACTATAGTCTTTAGAAAACAGCCATCGAGACCGATGACTGGCCTGCAACCGTGCTTCAAGCCGTTTTTCTAGAGATTGAAAACACACGTATAGTCTCTTGAACCTAACCAAAGAGTCGGGATTGTCTCGTTCGACGACCATCTCGAAAGTACTTCCCCTATAAACCCTCCTCGCTTCCGCCACATAGCAAGGAAGCCAGTGATAATGGTCCTCCAAAGACCCTTCAATCATGTTGCGCGCCTCTGCTTTTTGCTCTACTACATGTTTGTCGTGAAACTTTGACTCCAAGTTGTTCGTGGATTTCCCGCATTATATCGACATACTTCCAATCATGGTTTGTTCGAAATTTATCTAGGAAATGGTTGGCAATCCACTTATAGGTGACTTGACGTTCCGAGTGGCCTTGCTACATGTATGATAATCGTTTAAAGATTTCACAACAAAAGTACTCCTTCATCTGATCTAAGCTAGCATAAATCCTCCATGGGCAACCTTCTAGGCATTTAAATTCTTCGGATGCATCGATAGACCTTACATGCTTGAGGTTGAACCCATTTGCTATGGCATAATTCCTCACCGTAGTACGAAATGTACAACACGAATCGAATTTCAAGCCTACTTTAAATTTGATATTTTCAATGGGGCATTGGGGATCAAACCTTGCGCCCATTTCGACATTCCTCACCTGGTCACCTTCATCATCCGTATCTTCTAGAGAAAAAAACCTCATCATCGAATTAGCATACTCCTCACTTTTCGTAATCAACCACAGGTACTTGGAGTTGCAGTACTGGCCTTCCGTCATTCCCTTCTTGACATAGAGATCCATCTAGATCATTAGTGTAAGCATCATATTCCTCGTCTAGAAGACGACAATTATAGTCACTACTAGCATAGGGAAGCGTCTCGGGACCCATTATCCCTGCAATAAAAATAGCGTAAAAATTTGTGAGGCCCAACAAGTTATGATAACGAATGAGAAATCGATTCAATCTAACACTGAATTTAAGATTTTCTAATAAGATTGAAGTATTCGATCAATAACTGAAGTTCAAAAGAATCAAATAGTCAATTTGTTTGATTTTTCTCAATGAAAGGAGATGATGATGATGATGATGATGATGACATTGCTGTTGATTAAACATCGAGAAGGAAGATGATGCATGCTGATGCCGAGAATGGTGATTAATTAACAAGAAGTAGAAGAAGAAGAAGAAGAAGAAGAAGAAGATGATGATGAAGACGATGGTTATTCGCGCGATTACTTGTCGAGGGAACCAAATTCTTCACGCGATTACTTGTCCACTTCTTGGTCACAATCAAAAGACTAGGCTTTTCTAGAAAAACTTTTCTTTTTTTATGGTCAAGGTGAAAAACCCAAATTAATTACCCTTTACGGAACGAAAGTAAAAAGCGAGGGCGGTAATTTTAATTTTCACCGAGAAAAATCTGAAGATCAAACACAACCGATGATCGACAAAGAGAGCAATAAAATTTTTCAAATGATGAATTCGATGAAAAGGTGAGAAAAATTCTTCCGGAGAAAGCTTGAGAACTGCGGTAGCATTGACTATTAGCATCCGAGGAGTGTTTGTTTTTTTGTGATCTAGGGTTAATTTGACGATTCATCTTTGTTTCGGAGAATGAAAAATGAACGGCTACTGCCTCCGAGCCTTCGGAAGAAGCCGGTGGGCTGGCGGGCCGCCCCTCCCCCTCCGGCTCCCTGGTTTTGGAGATGAGGATGATGACGACGTTGAGAAGGAAATCGCCCTAAGCAGCTGCTATGAAAAAGATCCAAGATATAAGCTGACATAGATGTTATGGATTTCATTTTTAAGATGTGTCATTTTGGGGATTCCGACGATTTGTTTAATCGATACAACATCGTCATTTCGATTCCAACTAACGACGATGTCCCCTTTTATAACAAGGCATAAACCCCCGACCCGACATTCATGAGTTTCGAATGAAGAATGAAGAGTTTAGTTGGTGGTTGTGTGTCCGTATTTTTATACAAAAATCGTCAGTCGCGTGTGTGGCCAAGCCCCCGCTTGTAGTCGGCATTCCTAACCGGTAGCGTAGCATTCCTTTATTATAGCATTCGTTAGAACATCTTCCATTGAGTCTCGCACCTATCCTTTTTCTCAAAAACAAGGATTTGGATCCCAATTTCAAAAGTGAGAAGTTCAGATGCAGAGGCGCATAATAGATTGATATAAAAATCATAAGTTGTCCCATAATAAAACCTAGGTTTGTTGCTGATACTTTGAATGCCGAACCAAATGACAGCTATTGGTTTGCATTTTTTTATCCAATCTGGGAAGCAGCATTCGTTGATGAGTGGTTATACAATGGTGGTCCTTACGAACTAATCGTTTTTACACTTCTCTTCGTAACCCAATGTGAGTTTTTCTATTTTTGACTTGCTCCCCCTACTAACGAGAATGAATAAGAGACTCTCTACAACTCGCGTCCCTCATAACCTCATAACCTTTTGTTCGCAAGAACTTAAAGTGATCCCGGAATTTGTATGCAAGATGAGCCTACAAGAGTGCCAATCAAAGCCCGAGCCGCCGGGTTTGAGAAGGGAATACGAAATCGGAACGAGCAGACAAATACGAAATCGGAAATAAAAATGAAAATTGGAGAATAGGAAAAAGGGAAATGGAAAATCGGAGAGAGAGAGAGAGAGAGAGAAACCTACCTTCTCCCGAAGGTTGCAATCTTCTCCCGTCCTCCTTGCCAGTCCCACGTCGGCCTCTCCTAATTTGCTGATACCTAGAGAAGAGGGTGGGAGAGATGAGCTGAAGAGGAAGCGCAATGAGGGCGGATGCTTTGAAGAGGAAGCGCAGTCATCCGAGACGGAAGATGTGGATCTCGTTTTTCTTTCGATGCGCGCGCCTTAATTTTTCCCCCCATTGCCCTCGCCGACGTGGCATCGGATGACTTAATTCGCCGTCCACGTCGGCGTATGTGCCACTGGGCAGTGGATTTGGACAATTGAGAAGGTGGGAGTGGATTTGGACGCTCCTCAAAAGGTGACGATGTACGGTAAGTTTTCCCCTATTTTATAAGTGCGCAGGTGACGTGGAGCAATATGAAGCGTCCGATCGTGTCGCGATCAATGATCAAGGCGAGAGATGACGTGGCAGCACGTGGAGTGTCACGACCGCGCGATTAAATCGCGATCGTCGATCTTCACTTTAGGCATGGGGTACATGACACAATCTGATTCGTCCGTGAATCATTTTTAAAAACAATTTAATCTTAGCCGTTGATCAATGGAGTTATAACGGCTGAGATTAAAACCGATAGAAACGCATCTCGAGCGTCCGATGAAGATCCAACGGTGGGCGTTTGATGCGTTATTTATAACTCGCGTGACGTGGCATTATCTTGGTGGTCCATCTCGCTAACGAATGGCCACGACTTAATCATAACAATTTGCATCCGAGCATTTCATCGAGCCGTTGATCGAAGATTAATTGACGACCGGATGGTTACGCCCAAATCGTTCTATAAATTGAGATGTTCTTTGACATTATAAAGTATTCTAGGGCAATTTGACATAATCGAGCTGTTTAGACACCAAATCCCTTGAATCTCTTGCTTCCAATCGCTTCTAGACTCATTTTCGCCTCCACGGAGTGCTTGATAGTGAGATTATATGGAGAGACAAGGAAGAAATCGACACTTGAACATCAACGGTATCGTTTTCTGAATTTTGATGAGTAGCCTTGATCCGATGACTAAATTGGATCAATTAGAGTGCAATCTTGGGTTAGGGATCATGTTTCATCCTAATCTATCTTCGTATAGCTATAGATTTTATTTTTGAATCGTAATTTGAGTCACCTTCAAATTCACTTTCGATTTTTCGTGAATATCAATTTCAGAAATTTCTCTCTTGTTCATTTGATGATTTCTCCGCCAAATCAGATCCAAATGCAGTTTTTTTTATTCTGTGGATTTGTCTTTGAGTCCTCTTTCCAAAAATATCAAATTTCCTAGTTTCTATTCACATTTCATTGTCCGATTTGATCAAATTTGAAGATATCATAAAAAATTACCCAAATTCCATGTGGATTCGACCCTTATTCACCACTATACCCCTAAATTGTGATTTAATCTTAAAATTGGTCAGTTTGGATTTTTTTTACTCTTGACTGTTGATAACACGCAATCTTAACATGATAAAACATGATTATTAATGCAATTTAAGGCATAAAACATTACATTTATGTGCATGTTATCATACTTTGAGTGCATTTCTATTATTTCATGCAAATTTATGTTATAATCTCAAAATACACTAAATTAGGGTTAATTGTGATAAATTAAGGATAAATGATTTTATAACCTATCTTTACTTGAGATTATAAGTCGTTTTTAAAGTTAAATAATAAGATAAATTATTTTTATAAACATTCATTTAAATTTCTAAACTTAAAATCTTAAGGAAATGAGTGTATTTTTGAAATATAAATTAAATCTCTTGTTATTTAAATATTTTGAATTTTTAAAATGATAGATAATTAAATTTTAGAGCAAACGAAAGAAATTTGGATTAATTTGGAGTTGTATTTTAAAAGATATGATTTTTACAATTTTAGGGATTTTTTCTGGATTTTTTCCGATTTAATTTTGATTTAAATAGATTAAAATAAATAAATAAATAATGCAAAAAGCGCGGGTCCCACACGGGTGCGACGTGGCATGCAAGGCCACGGGGCAGAGCCACGCGGACCCGCGCAGCGCCTACATGGCGCTGTATACATATATATTTATTTATTTATACTATATATAAAAGGGGTTTTTAGCCTGCCCTATATGGGGAGGGTTATTAACCCTATAAACCGTCGGGTGTTATAAACCCGACGGTTTCCTAAATCGTTTTCCGTGTGGGACTAAACGGTAAGCTATTTTATAATGCAGGTGACGAGGCGCGATGAGGAGCGATGGATCGCGATCGGAGGACGCCGATCGGGTTGACACGCGGACCACCTGATTTGATCAAAACACGTGCCAAATAAAGCTATTATAACGGTTGGATCTTATGCGACATGGCGGCATCTTACGCGTCGATCGCGTGGAGGCGTGGACCATCAATCCTTGATCAAACACGTGCTTAAATGGAGGCGTTATAACGGCCACGATTAAATCTTGGGGGGAGCATCTGACGCGTCGGATCAAGATCCAACGGCGTGGATATAAGGCGTTTTATAACGCCTGATTTGAAAGCGTCATCAAGACCGCCGGATCACGATCTAACGGCTACGAATCGATGCATTTTTAGACGCATATGATCCAAGCCCATCTCATGCGTCCGATCGCGATCGGACGATTGGGATTTAATTATAACGGTTCGTGATGAACCGTTTCATCACGACCGTTAATCAAGGAGATCGGACGGTTCTCCTCATTTCGCCCTATAAATAGACGAGTTCTTCGTCGTTCTATGTATTCTCGAGGGATTTCACCTAATTGATCAATCTATACCATTCCTTTCTTAAATCTCTCTCTTGTAATCGCTTCTAGACTCGAAATCGTGTCCACGGAGTATTTATAAGAGAGATTTCGACGATCGTGCAAGGAGAATTTGTCTCTTGAACACCGATGTTCACGATTGAATTCGCGGAATGAATAGCTTTCGATCCGGCGATCAATTGGATCGATTTGATCGTTATCTCGGGTTAGAAAACAAGTTTATCCTCTTATCTATCGTCATGTATCATCAATTTTAGGTTTAGGATCTCAATTTAAGTTTAATTTCATTTTAATATCAATTTGTGTTCTTCGTGATTCGAAAATTTCATCCCACTTCCATCTTTGATTTCTCCGTGATTACTAATCCAAATCGAGCGATTTTTATTCCACGGATAGATCTTTTGAGTTATCTTTCTAAAAACACCATTTTTCCTAATTTCTCACCTCAATTCATCGTCCAATTTGACCAAATTCCAAAAGATATCTTGAAAATACCTTAATTCCACTCGTGGATTCGACCCTTATTTACCATTATACCCTTCAATTCACTCTTTATTCCCCAAATTGGTAAGTTAGGCTTAATTTTTGAAACGAGACCATGTGAAATCGACGACCTCGCGGTCTTGTCTCATCAATTGTGTGTTTTCAACGACCTCACGTTCTCGATTCGTTAGTAGTGTGAAGGGATACGTACATGTGAGGGAAATATGGAAGAAATGTGATAGATGCGTGAGTCACTTGGGAGTTCTATTATCATAAGTGAAGCTAAACATGTGGTGTAACTACTTGATTGGATTGGTAAAGATAGAACTAAATGCCTACAAGAAAGATAGTTATATCAAGCATTATTGCTCATTTGCACTCTTTTATGGGAAAGTTTGGAAATGAGGAATTCCCACACAAAGCAGGGTCGGTTGATGTAAGGTAGGGGATAAGTATTTAACATTAACTTCACTAAAAAAATCTCCATTTCAATCCAATAGCACTTCAACCTTATGATTACTCATTTTTCCTCGGTGCTCGTTAGATACCCAGCCCGAAAGAAGTCAACCACTAAAAATTATCCCATAGTTTTTCTAGATCACTTTGCTTTATTACTCAAAATGTAATCATATAGGCTATAAGGCCCTCACTTCTACATCTCTAGTGCATAGGATCTCTAAATGTCAAGACTTCTAAGGTGGGGGAAGAGAGGTAAAAATTTGGAAAATAGGAGTTTTTATTATATAGAATTTAAATATTTTAAAGAAATTTCGAGTTTTTCTAAATCCTCACCCCCCAACTAAAAATTTTCATTACCCTCAATGAAATCATCGTGCTCATGAAAAAGATAGTAAAAATACCAAGAATGACATGAAAAAGATACAAAAATTTGGTGAGAAGGGAAGGGTTTAGAAAAACTCATTTATGCGTTGATGCTCGCTCACGAGATTTTTGCGCGTGCCCCCTCTCCATAGTGTAGTTATTCTTCCACAGCTGCAAAAAAATAAAAAGAACAAGTGCAAAAAGGAAAACAAAAAGTGAGATAGTCTTGGGGTACGTCTCAAGAAGCGCTAAGTTTAACGTCTTCAGCCAAACAAAAATTTAATGAGGCTCACCACTACCGATGGGGCGAGGGTGATACCAGTGTCACGTCCTCGGGTACCTCGAGAACCTCATGAAAAATGTAGATTCACCGTATCTATTTGTGAGGGTGGTTTTGATGTCAAGTAAGGCTTTAGACGATAGCCATTTACCTTGAGTTGTCTCCCGAATTTGATGTCGAGATGAGTATTGATCCGCCGTCAAACAACTTCGTAACCACGTAAGAACCAAACAGAGGAGGAATATCCTCCTCCGGGATGCATTGTTGAATGATCTGATCGTATCCGAGATGGAATTGAAGTGGTTCTTTCCAAAAGTAGTACTTGAGATTACCGAAGAACTTATCTTTTTGATGCCGATTACAATGCTCGGGATCGATCCAGTTGATAACATGCAATCTTAACATGATAAAAACATGATTATTAATGCAAAAATAAGGCATAAAACATTCCATTTATGTGCATGTTATCATACTTTGAGTGCATTTCTATCATTCCATGCAATTTTTATGTTATAATCTCAAAAATGTGTTAATTTAGGGTTAATTATGATGAATTAAAGATTAAAGATTTTATAACCTATCTTTGCTTGAGATTATAAGTGGTTTTTTTAAAGTTAAATAATGAGAGGAATCATGTTTATGAACAATTATTTAATTTTCTAAAGTTAAAATCTTAAAGAAATGAATGTATTTTTGAAATAAGAATTAAATCTCTTGTTATTTAAATAATTTGACCTTTTAGAATGATAGATAATTAAATTTCAGATCAAATGAAAGAAATTTGGATTAATTTGGAGTTGTATTTTGAAAGTTATGATTTTTTTACAATTTTTTTAGGGATTTTTTTCTGGATTTTTTTCTGATTTTATTTTCGATTTAAAAACGTTTAAAATAATTAAAAAAATGGATAAAAAAAGTGGGGTGATTTTCGCGCGGGTCCCGCCTGGGTGCGACGTGGCACTCGGGGCCACGTGGCGAGCAACGCGGGCCCATGCGAGCGCTCGCGTGGCGCGGGGGTGACACGTGGCTCCTAATTATTTTTTTATCATATATAGTTTTATAATATATATAGATCTCCCGATTATCGGGAGACAAGTTTATTAACTCCCCAAACTCGTCGACTAAAGTCCCACACGCTTTTAAAAGTGCAGGTGACGTGGCCACTTGAGGTGCGTTGGATCGGCCGGAGCGCAGAATATCGCGCGTCGATCGCGTAGACCCGCAAACCACCGATCACGATCAAGACCACGTGCCTTTAATCGGGAGTTATAACTGTCGTGATTCAATCGCGCGGGGAGCATCTGACGCGTCGGATCAAGATCCAACAGCGGAGATCAAACGCGTTTTATAACGCATCTCTTAAAGGCTTCATCAGGACCGTCCATCGCAATCCGACGATTGCGATTTAATCTAAACTGTCCCCATCCTAACCGTTGATTAAAATAATCCGACGGTTACGCCCAATTCGCCTATAAAATGAGGCGTTCTTCGATTTTTGTAAGCATTCTTGGATGATTTCACTTAATCGACCCATCTAAACCCTTCAATCCTTGAATCTCTCACTTCTAATCTCTTCTAGACTCGATTCCGCATCCACGGAGTGATTAAAAGTGAGATTTCGTCGATCAATCAAGGAGAATTTGTCTCTTGAACACCGATGTTCACGTTTGAATTCGCTAAATGAATAGCCGTTGATCCGGCGATCAATTGGATCGATTCGGTCGTTATCTCAGGTTAGAAAACAAGTTTTCCCTCTAATCTATCGTCATGTATCATCAATTTTTACTTTAGGATCTTAATTTAGCTTAAAAGTTTTAAATTTCGATTTATGTTCTTCGCGGTTTCGGAAATTGCGTCCCACTTCACTCTTTGATTTCTCCACGATTACTAATCCAAATTGAGTGATTTTTTTGATTCCGTGGATACATCTTTGAGTTATCTTTCTAAAACCACCATTTTCCCTAATTTTTTTCACCTCAATTCATCGTCCAATTTGATCAATTTCTAAAAGATCTCTCAAAAAAATACCTTAATTCCCCTGTTGATTCGACCCTTATTTACCATTATACCCTTCAATTCAATACATTTTCATCAAATTGGTAAGTTCGGTATTATACATGAGACCGTGTGAAATCAACGACCTCGCGGTCCCGTCTCGTCACCAGTCACGATGAAGTTGACGATGTGCGCAAACGAGGGAGTGTGACTCAACTATAGCAAGGAGATGCTCGTCGGGAAATGTGTCACCGATATTGCCGATCTCCCTGAATGTGGAGACACAATAAATGATCTGCCACCGAGTTTTTCGCTGCCCTTATTTTCTTTAATCTTTAAGTCGAATTCTTGCAGAGAAAGTACCCATTGTATGAGTCGTGGCTTCACCTCCTTCTTGGAGAGCAAGTATTTAGGGGCCGCATGATCGGTGTAGATGATAATCTTCCTCCCTAATATGTAAGGCCGTAACTTCTCTAATACGTAGACCACTTTGCCAAAAAGCTCCTTCTTCATCGTCATGTAGTTCATCCGAGATTCACCCGTGGGTCTTGCTCGCGTAGCTGATAACATACAAATTACACATGAAAATATATGATTATGAATGCAAATTAAGTCATAGAACATTCCATTCTAATGCATGTCATCATATTCTTGAGTCTTTATCTATCATTCTATGGAAAAAGAAGATATAATCTAAAAAAATACATTAATTTAGAGTTAATTATAATAAATTAAGAATAATATTTTTTTAAAGATTAGATAAGCCCATCTTTACTTGGGACTTTAAATAGTTTTTAATGCTAAATAATAAGAGAAATCACTATATATACACTCATTTAGTTTTCTAAGTTTTAAATTCTAAAAGAAATGAATGAATTTTTGAAATAAAAATTGATTTTTCTTGCTATTTATTAAATTTGAATTTTTAGAATGATAGATAGTTTAATTTGTGATCCAATAAAATAATGTTGGATTAATTTGGTATTACATTTTTAAAAAAGTTTTAAATTTCTAATTTTTTTAGGGATTTTTTTAATCTAAATTTTTCTGAATTTTTATGAATTGAATTCGATTTATTTTTGAATTCAATTCATTTAAATTATTTATTTTATCGCGTGCCGACGTGGCGATGACATGGCACGATAAAAAAGGAGCGCCACGTGACGACATTTGTGACTGCCATAGGTCACACGAAAGGTAATTAATTAAAGTTGACCAATAAGGTGTTATTTGGTCTATAGAGATATTAACTAGTGAGATATATGGACCTAGAGGGTCACACCTAATAAGTTCTATGGATGTTGGTAGATATAGACATAATTATGAAGGTTTTTATGAAAAATTGTTAGGTCTAATTTCTATTAAGTGGACATAGTTATGTATTATTGTGGATTAACTATCATTTAATCCCACTAAGTGATTCAATTATATTTAATGTGGGGATTAAGACATTCATATATGTGCGTGAGCTTAAATTATGTGTAGAGGCAATAAATCAGTCATTAGTCTTTAATGGACTGACTAATGATGGATAAAGGCTTAAGCTTTCCTCATCTCTATAAATAGGAGGGCATAGTCCACTTGGATAATCTGATGCTCATAACCATCTAGAGAGAATCTCATTTCTTCTAGAGATCAGGAGGTTACATTGGGGATATACAAGAAGGTTATTCTCCACTTCAGTAATTACTTCGATGACGATTAATCTAGCGAATCCAAGTATGAGTTTAATTATGTTTTATGAATCTGATTATTCGAAGAATCATGATACATACTCGAAGTTCTATCAAAATGTCATACCAAATGTCTATAAATAGGAGGAGAACGACCACAACTCAAGGTGCCCATGCAAACCTTGTGAGAATTCTCTCATTTCTTCTCTTTCTCTCTTGGTGAAGAGTTTTGAAGAGGAGATCTAACCATCAAGAGACCGTGTAGATACTCGACAAACCGAATTGGTGCGGTCATTGAATACACACCAATTCATGTCAAAACTAATACCAAACTCACCAATTATATAAAATTATCGTGAATTAAGAAGTATAATGGTGAATAAGGGTCGAATCCACTGGAGAAATAAGAGAATTTTTGAGATATATTTTGGAATTCAATCAAATCGGACAATGAATTGAGGTAAGAAATTAGGGATTTTGATAGATTTGGAAAGTGAACTCAAAGGCGAATCCACAAATTCAAAATCACTCGATTTGGATCAAGATTCGTGGAGAAATTAAAAGAGTAAATTAGATAGAAATTTCTGAACGCAAAATTAACTAAATCTATTATCTTAAATTACAATCTAATGATATAGGACGAAAGATTAGGAGGAAAATGCACAATCTAACCCGAGATGATCCAATTAATTAATAGATTCAAGGCTTTTTCATTCTGCGATTTCGAAAACGATCATCGGTGTTCAAGAGGCGAATTCTCCCTATTCTATCGACAAAATCTTACTTTCAACCACTCCGTCGATGCTGAAATGAGTCTAGAAGTGATTGGAAGCAAGAGATTTAAGGATGGTGGTTTCTAGACAGTTCGATTATTCAAAAACATCCAAGAGTGATTTATAATGTTGAATAACATCCCAATTTATAGCAAATTTGGGCGTAACTGTCCGATGAAGCATTTTATCTTTGATCAATGGCTCTAATAAAAAAAGCATGCGTGTGAATCGTTAGAGTTAAGTCATGGCCGTTGGATCAGAGATGGACCACCAAGATTTTTGCCACATCGCGCGTGAAGAAGAAACGCATGAAACACCATCCATCCAATCTTTAATCTAACGCTCGGATGCATTTTTCGTCGGTTTTTAATTCTAGCCCTTATAACTTTTTTTCTATGAATGGGTGAGACTAAATCATTTTAAAAATGATTCGCCAACGAGCATTAATGTGCCATGTAACCCGCCTCTTAAGTGACGGTCGACAATCGTGATTTAATCATGTGATCGACGCTCCACGCGCTGCCACATCACTTGTGAATTTTAAACACGAAACATGCTCCCACATGGCTTATATTCCGGTACGTATATAAGAATTATGCGATCAAGGAGTTAGCGAAAAATCCTTAACATGATACTTTCTCCTTAATCACATAGACACACGCGTACACACGTGCGCACTCACACAGGTTTGCATGAATATATGTGTGTAACACGTGACGGTCTCATATGTTGCCATGTGGCGTAGCTCTTTTGCCCATGCCACGTCAGCAGTCACCTTAGCACGTGATAACTTTTTAATGAATTTAATTAAAATAAATCAAATTAAATTAATTAAAAAAATCTAGAAAAAATCTAGAAATAAATCCAAAAACATCCCTAAAAAAATGAGAAAATTCATTACTTTCAAAAATATATCTCCAAATTAATCTAAATTTGTTTCATTGGATCAGAAATTAAATTATCTATCATTTTTGTAACAAGACAATAAATTTTTTTATTTGAAACATACACTCATTTCTCTTAAAAATTATAACTTTAGAAAAAAATAAATGAGTATATAAAAAAAGTATTTTCTCTTATTATTTAGCATTAAAAACCCAATTATAGTATCAAATACAGATGGGAGTAATTCTAATCTAAAAATATATTCTTAAAAAAATGCATAATTATCCCTAAAATAGTGTATTTTGAGATTATAACTTAAAAATTTCTTGAAATGATAGATATGCTTCTCAAATTATGATAACATGCATTAAAATGGAATTTTTATGCCTTAATTTACATTAAGAATCATTTAGTTGCATGTTATCAATACCGCTAGAGGCTAGGTCCTTGAATAGCTTCAAAAACTCCTTCATGGAAACCCCGTAAGTATGTTTTCTCATTCATACTAGATGATAGGTGACGAGACAAAACCGCAAGGGCGTCGATTTCACACGGTCTTGTGTCAAAAAAATAAAACCAAACTTACTAATTTTGGGAAATTAACTCGAATTGAGGGGTATAATGGTAAATAAGGGCCGAATCCACAAGGAAATAAGGAAATTTATGATGTTTTCTTCGAAATTGATCAAATCGGACGATAAATCGATGGTAGAAATTGGGGAAAATGGTATATTATGAAAGATAACTTTCAAATCTCTTCCACGGAATCAAGAATCATTGAAATTGATCTTGATTTCGTGGAGAAATTCAAGTTCGAAGTAGAGAGAGATTTCCGAACATGTAAATCGCAAAATTGACAAAATTTAAATGAAATTAAACTTGAAATCCTAATCTAAATCAAAATTAAACATGATTGGATGATAGATTAGCAAAAACTGACTCCACTAACCCAAGATTGCGATCAAATTAACACGATTAAACCTCTTAATCGTTGAAAACGTGAAGAACGCGATTCAAGCTTCAATTTCTCCTTCTCCACTCAACCAAATCTCGATTTCAAGCCCTCCGTGGATGCGGAAATGGATGTAGAAGAGGATGGAACCGAGAGATTCGAGAAGGGAGGTGTCTAAATAGATCAATTTGATTGATTTTTAACTTGAATGCTTACAAATCGAAAGAACACGCCTTATTTATAGGATATATGGGCATAACCGTCCGATCGAAACGATCGACGGTTACGATGGAACGGTCCATCATGGACCGTTTCAAAAATTGATCTAGGAGTGAAGGAAAGCAAGAGATTGAAGGATTGTGGTGTCTAGTCAGTTCAAGTACTGAAAAAACTAAAAAATGATTTACATCGTCGAAGAACATCTCAATTTATTGGGAGAATTGAGCGTAATCTTTGGATCGGCATTTTAATCTTTGATTAACTTCTATGATGAAACACACATATGCAAATTTTTACGCTTAAATTGCATCCATTGGATCGAAGATGGACCACCAAGATTTCTCCACGTCGTGCGTGAAAAAGAAACACGCAAAACGCGCACCATCTGATCTTGATCTAACACTCTAGATGTGTTTCATCGGTTTTAATCTCAGCTGTTATAAATCCTTAGATGAACGGCTGAGATTAAAACGATTCACCGAAGAACCAGAGTGGGCCACGTACGCCTTCACTTAAGTGACGATAAACGATCGCGATTAAATCTCTCGATCAGATGCTCCACGTGACGCCACGTTTCTTCTGCATATTAAAACAAAAAGATAGTCCCACATGACATAAATTAAGGCGATTCGACGTCTATATAAGGTATACATGATTTAGAGAGATAGTGTTATCCTGAAAAGGATGCTTAATCTCTCTAATTACACTTGTGCACACGTGCGCACACGCACATACACACGCACACACACGTGCACACACATGCGCACACACATATACGTGTGCGCCGCATGGCATGTTCATACACTGCCACGTGGTGATGCTTTTCTTGCCACCTGTCATGTTAGCACGCGACAAAAACTGATTTTTTTATTCTTTTAAATTGAAAATAAATCCAAATAAATTCATAAAAAATAGAAAAAATCAGAAAAAACCCTAAAAATTAGAAAATTCATAACTTTTAAAATAGAACTCCAAATTAATCCAAATTTGTTTCATTAAATTAGAAATTAAATCATCTATCATTCTAAAAAGTCAAATTCAATAAATAACAATAGAATAAATTTTTATTTAAAATATACTCATTTCTTTTAGCGTTTAAAACTTGGAAAAATAAATGTGTATAAAAAGTATTTTATCTTATTAAATCAAAACCTAATTATAATCTCAAATAAAAAATAGGGATAATCTAATCTTAAAAATATTTCTCATGATTTATCATAATTATCCCTAAATTAGTGAATTTTGCGAAGATAACTTAATTTTCATATAATGATAGATAAACATTAAAAAATCTGATAACATGCATAAGATTGGAATGTTTTATGCCTTAATTTGCATTAATAATCATAAATTTTCATGTATAATTTGCATATTATCAATGATCACTTAATAGAGGGGCATGGGGTCATTTCTATGTGTCTGATAATTCACGTTATAGCTCTCTATGAATGCTAGCCATTCATCGCGAGAGTTATAATGGTCAAGTTTATATGCGGCCGATGGGTGTAACATGACACACGACACACTTAGAGGCATTAGATCAAGATCTGACAAATGCGATCACCCAGCGATTCCTCTTCACATAGATATGTTGCGTCATTTGAGCGCTCCGATGAAGATGTAACAGTAACAACTTAACAATAAAAATTTGTCTCTTCATCTTACATCGTGACTGTTGATCTCTACAAGGAGAAGATCTGATGATCGCACCCAATTGCAAAGTGTTAGAAGTTCTCTCTCTTTGAAGATGTATTCATTCTTAGATTTTTGCCCAATCAAACCTTTTGGACAGCTCAATCCTTGAATCTCTTTCTCCAATCATGTTCTAGAGTCATTTCAACATCTAAGGAGTGTTTAAAGTCAAGATTTTGTTGAGAGAATGGGGAGAAGTCACCACTTAAACTTTGAAGTTCCATTTTTGAAATTATGAGATGAAAAGGCTTAATCCATAAATTAATTGGATCATTTCAAGCATGATTTCAGGTTAGATTTTGTATTTTCTTGCTAATCTTTCATCATTTAGCATTAGATTTTAATTTGAAAGCTTAGTTTAGGTTAATTTTAATAAATTTCATCATTTTCTCTCTCTTCATGGGAGAATTTTTTCTCCTAGTTCACTTTTTGATTTTTCCATGGATAGAAGTTTTATTTGATTCATTTTTTATTTTTTGGATGGATCTTTGACACATCTTTTGACTTTCTTGTAGACACCCATGCAACTCAAGAAAACTTCTCGCTGCTCTTAAACTAACCAAAACTGTATAGGCTGCCCTAATTTCTCATCTCAATTCATAATCCAATTTGATTAAATTTTAAAATATGTCAATAAAATATCTCAACCCTTACTCACCTCTATACTTAATTAATCTTAATTAATTTTGAAACTAAGAGAATTTGATAAATATTTTGACATGTAGACATGTGTTATGAATGACCGCACGATCATGCTCTATCCTGAGTACAAAGCGCATGTATCACTATAGAGTGCTAAAGTATGGTGTGATGGAAGGCATGATTTTAGGGCATGGCTCTACATACTAGAAGAGGGGGCCATGGGTCAAGCCATTAGTAGGTTGCAATTTGTGATGATCACGAGTGTGATGGGACGCAACAACCCGTGGTTTAATAAAAGGAAGCAATTGTGGCCTCAACAATAAGGGGTGTTAGGTGGCAAAAATCAATTTTAGCTTTCATTCAACAACCATTGGTGAATTTCGAAGGTCATCAACTATGGACTTATAAAGCCTGTGATAATGAATGAGTAAACAAGAGAGTAGAACCCTCTCGTAGATAGAGGAGAGGATGAAAAAAAGGAAAAATTATGTCCCTTTGTGGTATGATGAGAAGAGACCGCGAGGTCATTGAATACAAGCAGACTCGTGTCAAAAACAATTCCATACTCACCAATTTTGAGAAATAATCATGAGTTAGATAGCATATGGTGAATAAGAGTCGAATCCACGGAGAATTAAGGTATTTTCAAAGAACTTCTTAAAATTTGATCAAATCGAACAATGAATTGAGGTGAGAAATGATGGATTTTGATATTTCTAGAAAGATAACTCAAAAGATGAATCCACAGAATAAAAAAATCACAGAATTTGGATCAAGATTCATGGAGAAATCAATAAGCAAAAAAATTAGGTAAAAAAA